>JABCMJ010011357.1:0-41597 GCA_014822125.1 Arbutus unedo | reverse complement strand
TGTTATTTCTTTGGATTCTTCGCCCATTCTGCTCTCTTCTCCACATTCCATTCCTTTTGCTTCTGTTTCAGACCCTAAAGCATGTCCAGCTTTTACATTTTCAACCTCTACATCCTGGACGGTTTTTGCAGTTGCATGTTATATTTCTTAGCAGTTGGATTTGTACGTTCTATGCTCTCACTTGGATCTGTTTTGCTTGCAATCTCCTCTTGGGGTACGGCAAGGGAGGTTTTCTCTAGCCCTTGTGTGTCTTCGGAGATATTCATTATGACCTCTTCACGTGATAACTGCTTTTCTGAATCGTTGATATGAGGCAAAACAATGGGCTTTTCATTTTCCTCTTGAGTTTCTTCTTCTTCAATTGCAGTTATTGTCTGACTCTTGGCTTCGTCAAGCTTCCTCTCTTCTCTGCTTGTTGAGCGCTCTACTGACTCCTGCAGAAATGGTGAAATGCCAAATTCAGCCTTTTGGATTCCATTAGTTGACATTACTATTGCCAGAGAAGTTATCCTTACCTTATCCTTTGTGTGCTCCTCAAGTTGAAGGCTATTTCCTTCTTCTCGTATGTTTACCGCTTCTGCTGTTGGTTTGTCAGATGTGAAATCATGTTGCTTTGTATCTCCATCTTTCTGAGAAGTTGCTGTGGTAGATGAAGTACTTGGTTTATTTGTGCCATCTTTCTTGTTCAGATCCAAGTCTTCTGTACCACCACTTCCTTCACATTCTGGTTCAAGAAATGTATTCCCCAGCTTCTCATTGTCCATTAGGCTTTCTGAATTAATGGTGCCGGCAGTTGCAGTTTCTTTTTCGTGTTCATATGGTTCAATGATTCCATGAGTTGGGCCTTTGAGAGCAGGTTCAGAGAAATCATCAAAAGTTTCCACTTCTTTTCCCTCCGGTGCTTCTTCGGCTGCTGCATAAGTTACTTGTGGCACTGCTAGGTCCGTTTTTTGCAGTTGCCTATCCTTGTTGATCACAGTTTCCTCGTCATTATAACCTGTTATTTCCTCCTCATGGCTAACCAACATTACCTCAGAGCTCTTTAACTGCATGACAAATAAATGTGCTGATTTATGGCAAGTGTGGTGTACGTGGCATTGAAGAATAGGGTGCTTATATTGTAGGAGTAAGTATTTTCTTGCTTTTGCAGAGACATAGTAGGCAGTCAATCGCTTTTTTCGGGTTCCCCGATGGATAGCAAAAAGCAACTTTACAGAAAGATGAAAGAAAAGGAGAATAAGGAATCCACTAAAAGAGTATTCAAAATGTCTTAGCTTATCAAAATCTAAAACTAAAAAATGAGAATCTGCCCTCCAATCTCTAGAACTTGAAGTCCACCTGAACGAAATGGAAGCCAAAAAGATGCCAAATGGCACACTATCCCATGACGATTCAATGTCCTCGAACTTATCTTCAAAAATCCTAGTATTCGAAACCCTGTACGAGCTTTTGTGTTCTGGATGAATTGCCCCATTACCCTACTTTTGATGCCTTATGCAGAAGAATCCACTGGAAACAGTGGAAATTAGTTATCATAGACTTAGTTATACTGTTTCTGGGGCTATAGCTCACTTAAATATGTTCCTGATTAACTTGGGCATGGCTGGGGATTGTGGTCCTGTTTTAACCATATGAAGACATCTAATTTTTTGGAGGCTCTCATAAGGTGCCCACTTTTCCTATATAAGAAAAGAGATCCTTTAACTTCTCTTGATACTTCTATCTTTCTAGTAATTAGGTTAGTCTATTCACTTGATCTATGAGGTTCTTTGTCTATTGCAAATTGAAACTCTATGCTTAACGGAGTATCTTTGGTGGTCCATGGGCATAAATGTGATATGTCTGTGATTGGTATTTCTGTAGGATACCTTGCTGAAAAATACAATCTTGAATTCATATGATTTCTGTGTATCTTAATTACTGGTTTGTTGTAAGAAGAAAGGCAGCCAGCCAGAAACGCTTTCTACGCTGTTTCCAGCGCTAAAAGAGTTGATCTTAACAGTAAAAGCCTTTTGTCTTTTCTTTTTGTGGGGTGATCCAACTTCAGCCAGGATTTTTTCCTTGTGGAAGGGCAGAAGGGTGAAGTTTTCTGACCTCTTTAATGCGAGCTGTTGTCTCTGGTGCGTCTGTTGCTGTGCCTGTAACGTCTGTTTCATCACAATGACTTTTAAGCTCTGATTGATTAGGTGCTTTCTGGATATTCTGTCCATCTTTTGCTTCTTCTGGGGGCGTGACAGTAAGTATCTCATGCCCTACTGAAACTTGGTAAGGGGCCTTGTCGTCAACTGTGACCTTGTCTACACCAGTATCTTCAGATTCCTCAAATACCTGTATAGTTATTTTAACAGTTATTGTTATTTTTCCTTGTTAGAGATATGTGTTTAGTATTACGGTGTGAGGGTATCTTAGTCACTTACATCTTTGCACTCAACTCTATATATCATATGTGTGTTAGGGTAAAGGTATTAATCCCTAAATACTTAATCTCTTTTTACAGTTATCGAAGCTACGTAAGAAAGAGAGAGGAGTAAGAAAGGAAGACACAAGTTAAGGGTAATACTTAAAGCCTGACCTTTTCATATTGAGTTTCATTCCTTGGCGCCTCAAATATTATGTCTGTTCTTTCTCCTGGATAATCTTCTGCCCTTAATTCATCTTCCTGGATGAGCTTTGTGGCTGCGTCTTCCTGAAGAGATATTGGATCAAAGTTTTGGGCACCTTGCATTTCCTCCAAGACCTGTTTATTGTTCTTGGTTAATAGCCATCACATAGCTAAAATAAAGCACACAAAGGAGGATAAAACACATAAGCTGACGCAAAAAAAAAAAAAAAAAAGACTAGATTTCTTTTTGTCACCTTTTCCTTTGAAGTATATTTCTCTATGGCTTCTTCTTCAGCTGTTTCCGCACCATGATTTTTGCTGTCCTCCAATTCAGTTGAGGCTTCCTTGGGATGCTCTTCTATGAGTACTATCCCCTCTGATGTGAGGGGTAGTTCATGACTGTTAATTGCGGACACAGATTCAGGAAGAACCTTTCCATTCTTCTCAAACTCGAGATTACAGGCTTCTTCGCCCTTTCCACTGACATCTTCTGTTGAAAGCTCTGCAACTGTTGGATAAGGGGGAGGTAAATTATCAGCATCCTTGTTTGGGTTATTTGAAAAGATAACGTCTTCATCTATTGAAGCCTCCTGTGGACTATCCTGGATAGGTCTTTCCTCATATTCTGATGGAGCATCAGTTAATCCTTTTTCCAGACCCGTGTTGTCTTCCTCAGGTGATCTATCTTGGCCGTCCTTCTGTACTTGCAGCTCCAAATTGAAAACTTCAAGATCCCTATTCCCTTCATCCTGCAAGCATGGTTTTTCTGTTGTACTCTTTGGTTCCTGAAGTTGCTCTACTCCCTGAGTTGTGAGAGTCTGATCAATGGCAATCTCCCCATCAATGGCTGTTTCAGCACCTTGAGTGTGCTCAAGTATTGTTTCAGGAACTGCTTTGGTTTCTTCTTTAACTTTATCTGCAGGAGTGTTTCCCAAAGGTGGGCTTGATCCAATCTCCTTAATTTCTTCGACATCATCAGATTTGGACCCAGATATTGCTTCAGAAGTTTCGGCTTCTTCAACTTGAACTTCATCTGCTTCTGTCTTTTCTATAGTTGCCCCCACATGGAGGATCTCGCGTTCAGTTGTTGGAAATTTAGACACCGCGTCAGCAGCTTCCTCAAGATCACTTTTGCTGAGTTCTGTTTCATCTTCCTTTGTGCTCTCATAGGAAGACGATGACAAATGAATTTGCTCTTCTAACTTACCAACTGGGAGAGGATGATCAAGGTTCTCACCATCAGTTTCTGCATCAACACCTTGATATCTGAGATCAACTATTTTTTCGGTTACTTCTTTGACGTCTTCCTCTCTTTTGTCTGTCTCTGCATTTTCTGCAGCTGAGCTCGTCCTAATCTCATGAATTGCTTCAAAGCCCTGATCTTCGGACTCAGATACCAAGTCCAATGTCTTGGTTTCATTTAGTTCAACTTCATCAGCGTCAGATTTTTCTTCAATTACATCCTTTGCACTGTTGGATTCGTTTATTTGAAGTTGGAACACCGTACCAGAGTTATCTTGAAGCTTTAACTTGCCAACTTCTGTACCATCTTCTGCTCCAATTATGTCTGTTCTTTCTCCTGGATAATCTTCTGCCCTTAATTCATATTCTTGGATGGGCTTTGTGGCTGCATCTTCCTGAAGATATATTGGATCAAAGTTTCGGGCACCTTGCATTTCCTCCGAGACCTGTTTATTGTTCTTGGTTAATAGCCATCACATAGCTAAAACAGAGCACACAAATGAGGATAGAACATAAATATAAGACTAGAGTTTTTTTTTGTCACCTTTTCCTTTGAAGTATATTTCTCTATGGCTTCTTCTTCAGTTGTTTCCGCACAATGATTTTTGCTGTCCTCCGGTTCAGTTGTGGCTTCCTTGGGATGCTCTTCGATGAGTACTATCCCCTCTGATGTGAGGGGTAGTTCGTGGCTGTTAATTGCAGACACAGATTCAGGAAGAACCTTTCCATTCTTCCCAAACTCGAGATTACAGGCTTCTTCGCACTTCCCACTGATATCTTCTGTTGAAAGCTCTGCGACTGTTGGATAAGGGGGAGGTAAATTATCAGCATCCTTGTTTGAGTTATTTGAAAAGATGTCTTCATCTATTGAAGCCTCCTGTGAACTATCCTGGATAGGTCTTTCCTCATATTCTGATGGAGCATCAGTTAAACCTTTTTCCAGACCTGTGTTGTCTTCCTCAGGTGATCTATCTTGGCCATCCTCCTGTAATTTCAGCTCCAAATTGGAAACTTCGAGCTCCCTCTTCTCTTCATCCTGCAAGCATGGTTTTTCTGTTGTACTCTTTGGTTCCTGAAGTTGCTCTACTCTCTGAGTTGTGAGAGTCTGATCAATGGCAATCTCCCCATCAATGGCTGTTTCAGCACCTTGAGTGGGCTCGAATAGTGTTTCAGGAACTGCTTTGGTTTCTTCTTTAATTTTGTCTGCAGGAGTGTTTTCCAAAGGTGGGCTCGACCCAATCTCCTTAATTTCTTCAACATCATCAGATTTGGACTCGGATATTGCTTCAGAAGTTTTGGCTTCTTCATCTTGAACTTCATCTGCTTCTGTCTTTTCTATAGTTGCCCCCACATGGAGGATCTCGCGTTCAGTTGTTGGAAATTTAGACACCGCGTCAGCAGCTTCCTCAAGATCACTTTTGCTGAGTTCTGTTTCATCTTCCTTTGTGTTCTCATAGGAAGACGATGACAACTGAATTTGCTCGTCTAACTTACCAACTGGGAGAGGATGATCAAGGTTCTCACCATCAGTTTCTGCATCAACACCTTGATATCTGAGATCAACTATTTTTTCAGTTACTTCTTTGATTTCTTCCTCTCTTTTGTCTGTCTCTGCATTTTCTGCAGCTGGGCTCGTCCTAATCTCACGAGTTGCTTCAAAACCCTGATCTTCGGACTTGGATACCACGCCCAATGTCTTGGTTTCATTTAGTTCAACTTCATTCGTGCCAGATTTTTCTTCAATCACATACTTTGCACTGTTGGATTCGTTTATTTGTAGTTGGAGCACCGTCCCAGAGTTTTCTTGAAGCCTCAACTTGCCAACTTCTGTACCATCTTTATCCGTGCTCCCCTGTTTGATTGCTGCTGAAGTTTCACCATCCTCTTCCTTGGAAAGCAAGATAGAGGGTGGCACCTGAAGTTGCTCTTCTACTTCCTCAGCTCGGAGAGTTTGAACAGGGGTCATTTCATCATCTCTAGATGCGTCAAAACATGGATTAATGGATTCTGACAATGCTTCAGGAACTCCTCTGATTTCTTTTTCCCTCTCATTTGTTTCAGCCGCTCCCTCCGTCAGGCTTGGACCTGTCTCATGAATCTCTTTGACAGCCTGGTCTTCAGACTCAGGCAGTGTCTCAGGAATTTCGGTTTCTGCAACTTCAACATTACTTGCATCTGACTTCTCCACAGGTATGTTTTCACTCTCTGCTTTCTCATGTTCATGCATTGGAAGCTGAGACACCATGATAGAAGTTTCTTGACGCTGCATGCTGTCAAATTCTGCATCCTGTTGATTAGCACTAGCTGATTTGATTGTATCAGGGGCCTCCACGTGCTCATCATTTAGAGGAAGTTCCCCCAAGCTTGCTACTTTTGTTGCCACTGAAGCACCAATGATGTCATCCTCACTAACTACACCTTGATTTATGTCTTCAGACAAAGCTTCATGAACTTCTCTGATTTGTGTTTCCATTTCATTTGTTTGAGTCTCTTCCACACTTGTAACCTCATGAACTTCTTTGATTCTCTGATCCTCGGACTTGGGTACTACACCAGGTAATTTAGTTTGTTTGACTTCAACATCGTATGCGTCTGACTTCTCTACATTTACGCCTTTGTTGTCCATTTTTTCATATTTGTGCACTGGAAGCTTAGACACCATGCTGGAGGTTTCTTCAAGCTCCTCTTGGGTAGCATCAGGTGTTCTAAGTGTTTGTAGGCTTTCAGTGTCTGAACTAGTATCAAGGGCCTTTACATGCTCATCAGTGTCATCGGCTCCATGGTTAGTCTCAGGTACCTTTTGACAGATTGACATCCAGTTAGTTTTTATTGTTCAGATAGGAATTAAGAGCAGGAAAGGAAGGGAATTAAGCATGTATCTGATGAAAGCTTGGTCTTAGAATCTGTATCTGGGTTCTCATTGAGGCACCCCCTGAAAGCTTGCCACTGTGCAATGCAACTATAGGCTTTCCTGTTTTAAATATGAAATGTGGTTTAATTTGTCGTACACCTAAGACCTAAAACCCCAAGGCTTAGTTTAGATGATGTGGCTATTTACCTCTAGCCCCATCGGGCTAATTGCACATATGACCAACGTTTGACTTTGCATTTGTTATCGGAATGAAAGTCTTCTTTTTCCTTTTAGTTTTGCTTATAAGAAATGATGATGTTAACATTATTGTTCTTTTTGTTCATGTTTTCCATAGAACGTAATTGACAATGGTTTTCTTGTCTGGTTTACCTCTTCTCTGGACGTCTTTGCTATCATGGCATTGTCTTTAGAGCTCTTGGTGTCCAGTTCTTCTGCACTGCAAACTGTTGACCAGTCTTGAACTCTTTTCTCCTCTTCTTGAACTTGATTTTCAATTTCCTTGCCTTCACTGGTAGTCTGGAGTTCTTCTCTAATCTGTTTAGTACATAAACATAAGCGAACACAAAAATTGAATAGAACTTCTCTAGTAGTCTCATCGGTCCTGGGCAATTTGCTTATGTGATTAGGAAATTTTACGTCTTCTCAGAAATAATGATGTTGGATTCTTGGATTGCTGATGAGGCTCATTCAGGGCATTTTGTTAGCTAAAAGCTATACCATGAGATAGTTTGGTTGGATATTTTGTGTTTTAGTTTTCTGTTTAAGGAGGTCGAGAGCTCCTTTTGTATTTCTTTCTTTTCATCTTAGCAAAGTTCTTTTTTTTGTATCAGTTACAGAGTATGTATATGCACATGAAGGTTTTGAGAGAAACATTTTGTTTATTTTTGTGAGACGTCAAAAGTAAGATTCAGGAATTGTTTACCGTGCTAACCTCAGCTTGGAGTATCTTTGTCCCTTCTATACCATCTTTTTCTGTAGTCCCCTTTTCGTTTGTGGTTGTAGTTTCACTCTCTTGTTCCTTGGAAAGGAAGTTAGAGGACGGTGCTTGAAGTTGCTCTTCCAGTTTCTGATCTCGGAGAGTTTGACTGGAGGTACTTTGATCATCTCTAGTCGCGTCAACACATTTATTTATGCTTTCCGATAATGCTTGAGGAACTTCTCTGATTGGTTTTTGAATTTCATTCGTATCAGCATCTACCACGTTCAGGCTTGTACCTATCTCATGGATCTCTTTAGCAGCCTGATCTTCAGACTCTGGCACTGTGTCTGGAAATTTGGTTTCTTCAACTTCAACATCAATTGCTTCTGACTTCTCTACCTGTATGTTTTCATTGTCTGCTTCCTCACGTTCATGTATTGGAAGCTGAGACACCATGATATAAGTCTCTTCAAGCTTCATGTTTTTAAGTTCTGCATCCTGTTGACTAGCGTCAGCTGTCTTGATCATGTCTAGATGTTTAGCACTTGAATGTGTATCATGGGCCTCCACGTTCTCATTATGCTGAACTTCCCCCAAGCTTGTTACTTCCCTTGCCACAACAGATGTAATAATCTCATCCTCACTAACTGCTTCAACACGGTGATTTATGGCTTCGGAAAATGCTTCAGGAGCTTCTCTAATCTGATTTTTTATTTCATTTGTATGAGACTCTTCCTCAGGTAGGCTTGTATTTGTCTCATGAATTTCTTGGACTCTCTGATCCGTGGGCTCAGGTACTGCACCGGAGATTTCGAACTCTTTTACTTCAACATCATATGCGTCCGACTGGTCTTCATTTGCCGTTAAATTTTCTGATTTCTCATGTTCATTCACTGGAAATTGAGACATCATGCTTGAGGTTTCTTCAAGCCCCTGTTGGCAAGCATCAGGTGTTTCAGTTGTTTGTCGGCTTCCGGTGTCTGAGCTAGTGGTAAGGGACTTTACAAGCTCATCAGTGTCCTGGCCTCCAAGGTTGGTCTCAACTACCTATTGGCATATTGGCATTCAGTTAGGCTTCATTGTTCAGATAAGAATTAAGCGTAGGAAAGGAAGTGAATTAAGCATTTATCTGATGACTGCTAGGTTTATAAACCTGTATCTGGGCTCTCATTTGAGGCACCTGAAAGCTGGCCTCAGTGCAAGGCAACTATAAGAATCTTTGGTTCAAGGATCAAGTAACGATCTAATTTATTATATGTCTGACTCTAATAACCCTAGGCTTAGTGTAAAAAGTGTGCATATGCACTCCCATATCCATGAGGCTAATTGCTCATTTATTATTTATAGGAATGATTGTTTGTCCTTTTCTCTCTTGGTTTTGTTATGTGAAGATCATTTGCTTATAACAAATGATCTTGTTATGCCAAAGGGTACATCCATTGCAATAACTATAAAGTCAACGAATCAAATTATTGAATAAAGAAATAAAATGGGTTTTTTAAAAGAATAGATAAGCTCAAGAGGAATCCGAAGAAATGAATCACATGCTAAACCACTCAAGTTAAACCCAAGGATGAGATCACAAGGTGCAACGTATAACAATAATCCATTGTTTGTGCTTTTCCTATGACATAAGTGAAAGATGGTTTATAGTATGGTTTACCTCTTGTGTGGACATCTTTGTGATCCTGGAACTGTCTTTGGATCTCTCAGCACCCAATTCTTCTGCACTGGTTGTCTCGAGCTCCTCTCCAATCTGTTTTCAGATAAAAATGAGAGAAGAAAAGAATCAAAGAGAACTAACTATAACATTGTGAGTTTGATCTCCATTAGTGTCCTGTCTTGGTGATCTATTTGTGTGAATAGGAGGTCTGCTCTGTTTATATGTTTTTCGTTCTTGTTAACAAAATTCTTGCTTCTACATTTTAGTAGCAAAGGATACATGTGGAATCATAGATGAAACATTGTGAGGGAAACATTTTGTTTATTTCCGTGAGAGAGGTTAGAAGTAAGATTCAGAATGAGTTACTGTGCATACCTCAGCTTGGCGTATCCTTGCCTCTTCATTATGGTCTTTATCTGTGCTTCCCTTTTCGATTACTGTTGTAGTTTCACTCTCCTGCTCCTTCGAAATCAAGACAGAGGATGGCACCCGAAGTTGCTCTTCTATTTTCTCAGCTCGGTCAGTCTGACCAGGGGTGATTTCATAATCTCTAGCTGCATCACCGTGTTGATTTGTGGATTCCAATGGCACTTGAGGAACTTCTCTTATCTGTGTTTCTGTTTCATTTGGATCAGCGTCAATCACATTCAGGCTTGTAACTGCCTCATGAATCTCTTTGACAGCCTGATCTTCAGTCTGAGGCAGTGAGTCAGGAATTTCGGTTGCTTCAACTTCAACATCATTTACATCTGTCTTATCTACAGGTATATTTGCATTCTCTGCATTTTCATGTTCATGTATTTGGAGCTGAGACACCATGATAGAAGTTTCTTCAAGCTCCTGTTGGCTAGCATCAGCTGTTTTGGTTGTTTGTATGCTTTCGGCATCTGAACTAGTATCAAGGGCCTTTACATGCTCGTCATTTAGCTGAACTTCTCCTAAGCTTGTTAGGTTTGTCTCCACTGGTGGTGAAATATCAGTCTCATCATCACAACTCTCTGTGTCTTCTATTTTCCCTCCCTTCATCTTTTCTTCTAAATTTTCAGATACCAAGCTTGAGACATCCATTGGCGTTTCAATATTCTTAATTTCATCCTCCAATATTTCACCCATGGGAGATGCTTCTGATTCCTCGTTGAGATCTTGTGCAATCTTTGGTTCCATCATTTCTGCGTTTTTAGCGGAAGCTGTTGCTTCAAGATTCTGAATGGCTGTTAGATCTAGGTATGTCACCTATTTGACAGATAAAATTGCAAATCAATTATCATAAATGAAGAAAATAATGTCCATAATAAGTTGCTGTATGGAGTTAAGCTGACCTCATTCACTGTTTCATCTACTTCCTGTATGTTATGAAGTTCCTTACTGCAATTTTCTTCTGTAATCTCTGCTATCCTGATTGCACTGTCGGAAACACTGCCCGTGGAAACCTGTTTGACAAATTTTAAGCAGTGAGTAAATAGAACTTTAGAGATAAACATTCTGGGAAAAGATTTCATAAGTTTGTGATGTATGTTAACTGACCTTTTCAGTGGAAAATGCATCTTGAGTTTCATTGATTTCTTTTTGGGTCGCTTCTGATTCGATGTTGAGATCTTCTGCAATCTTTGATTCCATCATTTCTGCACTTTTGTCTGAAGCTGTTGCATCAAGACTCTTAATGGGTGTTAAATCTGGGTCTGTCACCTATTTGACATGTAACATTGCAAATCAATTGTCATAAAGAGAAGAACATGAAGCATCTTCTTGGGATTTGTAAGATGATTTGCTCTGTATGAATGTTAAGCTAACCTCCTTTAGAGTTTCATCTGCTACTGGCAGCTTATAAAGTTCCTTAGTGCAACTTTCTTCCTCCGTAATCTGTTCTTTGATGGTTTCGCTTTCATAAGCACTCTCAATCTTCATGGAAACCTGTTTGGCAGATATTAGTTCAATATAGAAATAGAACCTTAGGAACAAACATCGTGGAAGATAATAAGCACAAGTTCGTGATGGATCCTAGCCAACCTTTTCAGTCAAGATTGCATCTTCAGTTCCATTTGTTTCATTTTGTGTCTCTAATGTGGGTTCCATCTCCTCATTCATCTCCTTTTTTCCTTCTCGAATTTCTTGTCCTTTTATTTGTCTGTCAAGCAAATCGATAGTCTGATTCTCTTCATCATGGCTCTCTTCCTCGGCGTTTTCCGGTTTGGTTTCAGGGAATCTTCTGTTGTCCTCAGTTTCATCGTGTTCAACTATGTTGATATTCTGACACACAGGAAAGATATTCTTTAGTATGAGGTTAATTGTCGACTTTTTAGTATGAGTTGAATGTGGACTAAGTGGAAAGAAAATATTAGAAAATAGAGACATTCAGTTGGAGTTCAGATGTTCCATGAATTTTTAACTATACACACTATATTGATATCTTTGGAACGCACAAGTTTCTGGACACTGGACATATTCATTTGAAGTATCTACTTGTATTTGTCCTCTCACATCTAAACACAATTTTGATCTGACTGAATATAATGAACAAGTAACATCTTATGTAAGTACTTTAAAAAAACATTTCGAATGCTGTCTACCGTTGGAAAAATGGAATCTAAAAAACATGTTGAATGAAGTCTTATCACCCATCAGTTTGAGTCACAAATGTTTTTCACATTCTTTTTCCAAAGTCTACGAGGTTGTGGAAAAGTGAACCTCCGATTCGATTGCCTGGTGGAAAGGCATGGAAAAGGGGAAGTGGGTTGTTCTTACCTTTTCTTTAGGAGTGCTGATACTTTTGGTTTCAGAAGTCTCACTGCCACGAGTCTCTACTGCAAATTCAACTGGTGCTTTATCTATTTCATCACTTTCCTTTGAGCTGCCTTCTAAGTTCTTACCAGAGTCTTCTTGTTCAAGGATAGCCTTTTCAGTGTCCATGCATCCGAAACAAATGTCAACACCCTCTGACGTTTCATTGGTTACCGTTTCATGTTCAGACTTGCTGTTTTCTGATGACTTTAGTTCTTCTACAGTCTCTGATTGGCTGATATCACTGCAATCGGCTACCTCATTGGTGTTTACCCTTTTCAAAAGTTCAACATCTGATTCAGATGTACGTTTTTCAATGTTCTGCTCTGGTGGTACATAAAATTCTTGATCCTCCACCAGAGCATAGTCATTTTCTCTCTCCTTTCTGATATCTATTGACCTCATAGTGGTGTCTTTCGTTGGATTTGATGATGCATCCTTTATTTCCCTTGTCTCATCTTCCGTTGTCTCTGCAACTAAGGGAGTGTCTGCTTTGTCATACAACGTCTTGCCTTTCTCTGGAGTCTCACCTCTCGTTCCATCAACATCAGGTGACCTGGGGTTGTGTTCTTCCAATGGCAGTGTGGAAGATGCCTGAAGCATTTGTTCATCCAAGGATGTCTCAAATGTCGCAACTTCTATTTGATCTTTAGATTTTGATGATGTAGAAAAAATTTGATTATTCCCTTCAGGTTCTGCCTTTTCTGGTGGTTCATCTGCTACATTCTTTCCTGCTGTTGGGATCTCCATGTTATTATTCTCACCCAAGATGGAGGTCTCTACAGTTTTAGCTATGAGATCTATGCTATTTGATCCCATCTCACTTGTTTCAGTTGTTACTAGATCCTTCTCTTCAAAAACCAGGTTGGAACAGTCTACCCCCATTGTGTCTTTTCCTTCAACTTCAATTAAGCTTGTTTCCTCTGCTACCAGTGGAACATTCGAGTCTTCTTTCTCGAAAACCTCCTTTTTGATCTCTTTCTCGCCTATCTCTGGCACTGAGGAGGAGTTTTCCACAAGATCTAAGTTCCTTTCTTTTTGAGTTATTTCTTCTGATGACGATTCCTTGATATTCTCAGCATTCAAGTCCTCATTTGACTCTGCCTCATGTTTCAAGGCCCTGCCTTCTCTTTCCTCTGTGGAACGTGCCGCATCAAAAGCTTGCTCTATGCATTCTACGTTTGAGTTGGAGACCTGTTATAAGAAGACTTTTAAGTTGATAAATATGCGAGGAGAGTTAGTTGTTAAAGTTTGGGCCCAAATTTGACTCTCTCTTGTTACGTGAGCATACCTCTTTTTCTGATTTGATTTCATCTCCTTTGTCTTCTTTCAATCTTTCCTCAACTTTTTCCTCCCTAATAAATGAAGAAGGGAGTTCTGTAATGGAATATTCCTCTGTGGTTGTACTTGTTGGAGTGGGCCCATACACATTACTTGCCTATAAGAGGTTGCAACTATGAATATGGAAAACTGAATAAAAGACGAAAGGGGACAAACTTGGTATAATTTTCTGAATTTTTCACGTTCAACGTCACCCCATCTTCCTCGAAGCTTTATTGAACTATATATTTTCAAATGATTCTGCAGACTGGTTTCTGACAGTACTGTACAATCTGCTCTACAGTGTCCTTGCCTCTATGGTTGGTCTTAAGTGTCTTTAACGTACTAATCAATAGCAGGAAAGGAAGTGAAATAACAATGTTGGGTTAGGCACGTACCTAATGCCAGGTAGGTTTCAAACTTGTATCTGGAGTACTTCTTTCTGTTAATGTTAGTAAATTTTTGTTTTTTTATCTAACTTAGTAACAGGGATTATATATAGGATGTATATATACATGCAGGATTGAGAGAGAAACAAACTATTTCTGTGAGAGAGGTTAAAAGTAAGCTTCAGAAATGTTACTGTTAAAGAATCGAACTCAAAAAAAATTGGCAATGAGTGGAGAGGCCACCTAGACTCATTCTAGTTTGAGAGGTAATAATTGATCAATGCTGGACAAGCTCTAACAGTTATCATGATAAACTCAGCTTTGCGCATCTTTACCTCTGTTTCATTCTCTTGAGAGCACTTTCTTGTGTGCTCACCAGTAGGTTCTGGTGAGTGATCTGCAACAGTATGGGCTTCATTTTTCACCGAGTCTTCCGTGTCTTCACCCCTGTCAGCTATCTTGGGATCCTCATGCACCTGAATGGCCTATCAAAGTGCATCTTAATAAGAAATCATAACTAGAAGTTGAATAACAAACTCGAGGGCATTGGATTAAGTTATCCATAGGTTAAAAGAGACCTCTTCATTCATGATTTGATCACTTATATCGTCAGATGTGCTGCAGCTGTGCTCTCCACTATCCAATGTAGGTGAGGCTTCCTTATAACTGTTTGACGTAACTTCTTCTTGATCATGATGATATTGCTCTTCTCTGGTGCATGTGGGAGTGTTGTTCTTGACAGGAGATTCTTCCTTGATTGTCCTGTTCTCATTGTTATCACCTGCATCAGAAGTTACAAGCATGCTGATTTCTCTGTATTTGTGCGTTTGTGTGTATGTGTGCTCATTTGAGTGGGGTTACTTTTCATTTTCATTCTTGTCTGCACGAACCTTAGGCAGGAGTTGTTACGAAGTGTTAAATGGTGATGGATCCAAAGGGTTCGCACCCCCAAAATATAGCAGTTTGCACCTTCAAAGATGGTATCCTGGATCTGTGCATGGTTGAACCCCAATATTTGGAGCATACATGTATCCACTCACTACTTTGAGTTGTTTTATGGTCCATGTTATTGGTGTAAGAATCTGAAAATGTGATATGATGTGGTTATCTAATACGCAATGATTGCAGCAAAGAAGATTTTTTTCAGAAAGAGAAGGAAAAATAAAAGATTCTTCCTGAACAAATTTATAGACCGTGTTGACAGTATCGAATGCTGAAGAGATGGAAATCTCTTGTGACAAAGGTGACCATCTGCAAGCTTGTACTTAGAATTGGTGTCAATTTGTATTATTTTGAGTTAGCTTTTATCAGTGCTGATATTCTTTAGATAGCTTTATTGCTTTTATTACCCAAGGAAAAGTGGCTCAGAAAATGAACTTTGACTGCTTAAAAGCAACAGTAACAATTTATCATAATGGTTTTGGTTGATACTCTATGAAGAACCAAGATTTGATCAGTGTTTACTGATTCAAGGATGGTAGGGATCCTGAGTTCTCCATCTGAAATCCTTTTGTGGATACTCAATACCACCTAACATTGAACTCTTTTTAGGTGGTTTGAGTCCCTTTTTAGAAAATTGAACAATGTTTGGGCAGCTAACTGCTGTTTGATATTATCCCATATCCAAGTCTCACTAGATATGCATACTCCGATTTCATGGGTTGCTTCTTAAGTTTGTCAATTTCTGCTGTGCGAAGCATCCTGTGGGAAAGAAGTACATGAAATTTGGAGCTACTCACTTTTTGTTGATATTTGAAAGTCAGCATCAGCAGCTTTTTCCATCGCACTTCTTGGTGAGATCACTTCCATCTGTAATGCTCCTTGAGTGGATGTATACTCTAAAATGTTACTCTCTGGATTTTTGCTTGCTTCATACATGTCATTAGCTTGCTTTTCCTCTTCCCTGGGAACTTCAGATGCTTCATGAACTTTATCCCCTGGTTCCAACATGGGAACATCATTTTTATTTTCACTTCCCTCTAGGAAAGTTTCTTCACCTGATGGAGGGGTGACATGAAAGTCAACTGTCGAGAGATTCTGTGTATAAGGAATACAATATCAGCTAAATGATGAAATCCTTGAGGTAAGATGATTAATCATTTCACTCATGTAGAAGAGAGAGAAACAGTGAAAAGTAGAAAATTTATATAATCCTAACCTCTGCTACTTGAATATCTTTATTGTTGATATCATCAACAATCATGGTTTCGTCCTTTCTTGTTTCCCCAAGGATTTCTTCCTGGCTTCCAACTGGTATTCCTGACACACTTCTTGTTGAGGTCACTTCCGTGTTGAATGCTCTGTCAGTGGATGTATGCTCTAAAATCTTACACTCTGGACTTTTGCTTGCTTCATATGAATCATTAGCATGCTTTTCGGCGCCCTTGGGAACTTCAGATGCTGATGCTTCATGAACTTGATCTGCTGATTCTAACATAGAAACTTCATTTTTCTTTTGGCCTCCCTCTAGGACTGTTTCTTCCACGGACGGATGGGTGACATAGACTTCATCACCAATGTTGTCTGGGATCTTATCGTCTGCACTTCGAGTCTTCTTGTCCAAGTCAACTGCTGAGAGACTCTGCGTCAGGAAAACACTATCAGCTAAATCTTGAACTCACCACAGGAAGATGATTAATACTTCCACTGATTTAGGAAAACTAATCAAACGATGATAATTACAACAGTGCTATAATCCTAACCTCTGCTTGTCGATCTTCATTACTGTCTAGATCATCAGCAACCATGGTTTCGTCCTTTCTTGCTTCCCCAAGGATTTCTTCTGGGCTTCCTACAGGTATTTCCTCCTCGTTTTTCTTAATGCTCTCAGCATGTTCATTGTGGGAAGTTGTTTCAAACTCCTCCGAAGCTACAATCGAGGAGCTTCCCAGGTTTGCCTTTGCTGTTTCAGTATTCTGCATCAAGCTCTGCTCCGAGTGTTCCTCATGTTTGGATGTTTCATTTCTTTCCTGCTCCTCTGATACCAAAATGCACACTTCATTTTGATTTTCGTCGCCCTCTGGGAACAGTTCTTCCACTGGTGTATGGGTAACATATACTTCGTTACCGTTGTTGTTTGGAATTGTAACTTCTGCACTTCTAGTCTTCTCACCCACGTCAACTTTTGAGAGATTCTGCAGCAGGAGTGCAAATCTTGTATTATTACAGGAAGATGATTATTTACTTCAAATGAGGTAGGAAAACTAATACAAAGAATGATAATTTCAAAATTGCTCAAATGCTAACCTTTACTTCTTTAACTTCGTTCTCGTTGATGTCATCAGCAATTTCCCCAAGGATCTGTTCTGGGCTTCCAACAGGTTTTTCCTCCTCTATGTTGGTAATTGTTTCAGTGCAAGCATTGAGGGAAGTGGTTCCAAACTCTTCTGGAGCTACAGCTGATGGGCTACCCAGGTTTGCCTTTTCTGGTTCAGTATTCTGGTTCAAGCTTTGATCAGTGTGTTCGTCAGGTTTTGATGTTGTTTCCTGCTGTTCAACCCCAACATAGTATTCACCCGGTACAACCATAACTCCAGGTTCGCATTCCATTGTTAAAGCCTCTGCTGGCGTGACATCCTCACTTTCTCTTATCATGCTGTCCTCTGGTTTCATAGCTGAGACATGAGCTATTCTTTCTGGGATTTCAACGTCCTCACCTTCTGTATTTAGATTGCTAGTAGTAGTATTTTCTAGGCTTTCAGTTTGGTTTTCTGCTTCTTTTTGCGTCTCCTTATTTATATCCTTCATCCCAGTTTCAGATTCTTCTTTGGAAGCCTCATGGTTTTCAACTTTCTTAAAAAATGAAGATTCCAAGTTCTGGTTTGGAACTTCATCTTCAACTGAAGCATCATCTTTCTTCCCCTCGATTAATTTACCTGTTTCTTGGCTTTCATCCTCACATGCTATACGGGAGTTCTCTTGAAGATCCTCTATTGGTGCGGTGACCAATGAGCTCCCAAGCTTGTCCTTAGCACTTACATTGCTCTCTGTTAGCTTGTTTGTTTCATGATTATCTTGACTGGCTGTTTCATTTGGTATACAAACATCTTTAGCGCCATGACACAGCATTTCCTCTCCCTTGTTCTTCTCATCCTCTCTGTCTGTACTTGGTTGTGTTGCTTCAGGATCCATCTCCAAACCTGTTGAACTGGAGCAAGTATTTGATTTCTTGCCTTCTCCTTCAAAGCTTGTTTCTTTCAAGTCTTGTTCAATGGATGTTGTCTCTGTGCTCGTGACATTCTCCATATTTTCCTCGTTATTCGGGACCTCATTTAGTATTTCAATGTTCTTGCTTGATCCTTCTGTCACCTCAGGGGTTTGAATTCCAACTCCATTTTGACCATAACTTGCCTCCATCGTGATGTTTCTATGTGTTATGATTTCTGGGTTTTCCTCCTCCTGGAAGCCACTCATTTCTTCTTTGGTATTCAATTGGTCATCTTCAGTATTCTTCGTCAATCTTCCATCGGCAACTGAGGTTTCTTGTGAAAAAATTTCACCCTCAATGGTTTCCACATTTTCTTTATCGACGACATTCACCTTGTCAACCTCAACATTGTGTGCTACTTGCAAGCATTCTTTTTCCAAGATTTCAATGGTTTCAGGAGGTTGGCTAAGCCAAGATTCAGTGTTTTTCTTTTCTTGCAGGGGAACTTTGTTGACAGTTGGATTTGGAAGTTCACTTGTCAACTCTTTGTCGTCCACATCTCTTTCCTGCAATCATTGAGAAAATGGGTTAATTTATTGGCTTGAGCTTGAAATAAAGAGGTCTTCTCCAAGAAAACAATAGCAAAAAGTATGGTCACGTTCATCAATCATAATTACCAAAGGAGGTAACCATGCACTCTATAAAGCCTCATATAAGACAATGAGGTTCAAACATAGAACCGTCTACCTAAAACACTTGATAACTACACGAAAGTAGCACAAATAAATCAACAATTCCACTCAAAATTCTAGCAGAGTGTTAATCTGACTGTGTACAAGGAAAGAAAGTAACATCCTCTGTAAATGCTTCAAAACAATGTCAAATGCTGTGTATAGGTGAATGATGGGATTTTCTTTGCCCATCTGTTGGTGTGAACCATCCTATTTGATTGCTCATCCAAAAGAATGAAGTTGGTTGGTTGTTCTTACCTTTTCTGTCTGAGTGCTGATAGTTTGGGTTTCAGAAGCCTCACTTCCACAAATGTGCACTTCTGATTCAACTCCTTCCTTTGAGCTGCCTTCAAAGTTTTTAGCGGAATCTTCTTGTTCTGGGATAGCATTTTTGGTGTCTATGCATCCACCACCCACTTCAATACCCTCAGCAGCTTCATTGACTGCATCTGCATATTCGTATTCTTCCTTCTCAATTCCTATATATGATGACTTTTCATCTTCTGAAGTCTTCAATTGGCCAATCTCACTGCCATTGACTACGTCACCAGCGTTTACCCCCTTCAAAAGCTCCACAGGAGATTCAGATATGCTTTTTCCAATGTTGAGCTCAAGAGGTGCATGCAACTCTCGATCTTCAACCCAAGCATCATCAATTGTACTCTCCTTTCCAATATCTATTGACTCTGTGTTGGTGTCATTCTCTTGATTTGTTGACTCATCCTTGTTTTCCGCTATACACTCTTCTGTTGTCTGTGCAACTGAGGGAGTTTCTTCTTTAGCATACAAGGCTTTGTCCTTGCCTGGAGCCTCACCTGTTGCTTCAGTTACTTCAGTGACAAGGTTGTCTGCTTCCAATGGCATTGTGGAATATTCTAGAAGGTCTTGTTCTGTTATGTCATCTGAGGATGTCTCAACGGTGGCAACTCCTCTTTGATCTTCGGATTTTGATAATTCATCACAAGTTTCATCCTTACTTTCAGGCTGTGTTGTCGTTTCAGTTGCTTCATCTGCTCCATCCTTTCTTGCTGTTGGGATCTCCATATCCTTATTATCACCCAAGATGGAAATCTCTGCAGGCTCAGCTATGACATCTATGCCATTTGACCACATCTCACTTGTTTCAGTTGTTACTTGACCCTCCTCTTCAGAAATTAGGTTAGAACTGTCTACCTGAATTGGGAATTCTGCTTCAGCTTCAGTTAACCTTGTTTCCTCCGCTTCCCCCTTATACTCCGAGTCTTCTTTGTCTAAAATCGCCCCTTTGATCTCTTTCTCAATTATCTCAGGCACTGAGGTGTTTTGTACGAGACTCAAGTTTCCTTCTTTTTGAGCTGCTGCTTCGTCTGATGATCCTGTAGTATTGAAGCCTGCATTTGCCTCTGCCTCATCCTTTAGGTCCTTGGCGGTTCTATCCTCCTTGGAATGTGTGGCATTGAAATCCAGCTCTCTGCATTCTGTGTTTGAGCCCCACACCTGTTAAACGGGAAACTACTTAGTTGACCACTGAGAGAGGAGAGTCCTGTGGGGAAACTTTGGACCCACAATGAACTCTCTTTTTTTCCCTATATGCGTACCTCTTTATCTGATGTCATTGCGTCTCTTCTGTCTTCTGTCAAGGTTTCCTCAGCTTCTTCCTGGACACTTGAGGAAGCGAGGTCTGTGATGTCACTTTCACTCAGTGTTGTACTTGCTAGATAAGTGTCATACCCCTCGCTTGCCTATATGACGGTTGGAGGTGTGAGTACAGAAAACTGAATAAGAAGAGAAGGGGATAAATAGGATAAGTTAATGTTCATAAATTTTCATGTGCAACTTCACCTTATCTTCATTGGAACGCTTTCGGATTGTTAATTTTCTTATTCCGCCCAAGGTTTCTTTTTTCAATAAGAGTACTCCACATATACTGATGAAAGATTGAGAGAAACATTCCATTTATCTATGTGAGAAGCTAAAGTAACCTTTTCAGAACTGGTTAACTTGCTAACCTCGGCCTTGTGCTTCTTTGCGTCCATTTCATTTCCTTGAGAGCACTTTGTTGTGCATTCACCTGTGGGTTCTGGTGAGTAATCTGTAACAGTGTTTTCTTCATTTTTCATCTCTTTTTCTCTGTCTTCGCCCCTGTCAACTATCTTAGGATCCTCACACACCTGAATGGCCAATAACAGTGATGAGAAGTTGAAAAGAAAAAACTTAGGAAGGACATCAGATTAAGTTATTCATGTTGTTAAAGGAGACCTCTTGATTTATGATCTTCTCATTGATGTTATTTGTCTTGTTCGATGGTATATCACTCTGATCTCTACTATCTGTTTCTGTGAATTCTTCCTGGAAACTGTTTGACCTGAGTTTCTCCTCTTGATCGCGGTGATATTCTTCTTCTCCTGAGCAGAAGGGTGTTCTGTTCGTGTCAGGAATGCCTTCCTCTATTGTACTTCTCTCATTGTCATCACCTGCATCAGATCTTCCAAGTGAATGAAGTTCTCTACCTGTGTGAGTGCTAGTCCACTTACTTAGGCAGTTCTTTTCATGGGTGTTAAACCCCAGTAGTAGGGACATACATGAATTGAGTCCCCAATCTGGGTTGTTTGTGGGTCTAGTCTAAGAGATGTAATAGTTTGCAATTATGATGATGTTGTCTTCTGATAGAGCAGTTGATTGCAGAAGACAGAAATTGATAGAAAAGAAAAAGACAAGACTAGAAATCTTCCGGTACTCATTTATCAACATCATTGACAGTATTGAATGCTGAAGATATGGAAAATCTCTTGCACCAAAGTTACTGTCCTAGTCATTGTTATCTGCTAAATCTGTATTTAGAACATGAGCAGAGGAATTCACAAAGGGAAGGGAAAAGATTAGAAGGTAATGAAATGAAAAGGCAAAGTTATTTCTTTTGTTTCCCTATCATTTCCTTTCTGCTGGCAACCCCTGGTAACTACCTCCACCAATCCGTGATAGAAACAAAGCTTAACAGTCTTTGATAATTGTGGCGACCCTTTTGTAGTGTTTATTGGCGAATTGGCCATTCTTGCCATAAACCTGATGAGGCAGCTGACATTCTACAAAGATTATACCCCTTAGCAGCTTTGCTTTTAAGAGTAGGAGTTTTAACGGCTTAAAGCAACAAGAATCAGGTAACATATGTTGTGGTTTACAGGTTGGTGAACCACGATCTTTTATTAACAATGGAAAGATGGTGACATCCTGGTTTCTCCATCTAACCCAAGCATCATCTGTCCTTAATTCTTCTCTGGATTCTTGCTACCAAGTATCACACTTTGAGACTCGTCCGAAAATTGAATAATTTCTGTGCAGCTAAGTTTTGGTCGATATTATTGTACTCCTGTCCCAATAGATATCCAACTACAACCTTTGGTTGATAAGTGCTTAAGTTCGTTATTCGAAGCATCCTGTGGTGAAAACATGCAGAAAGTAATTAAAAGTCGAAGCTACTCACTTTTTCTTTCTGCTGAACATTCTGCATCAGAAGCTTTTTCAATCTGTTGTCTCTCTTCTTCTGCGTTCTCCTGTGCATTGATTTTCTCTGCCTCTTCAGATTTCAGTTCACAAACCTTTTCAATGTTGATGTCAATCTCACTTGCTGAGGTCACTCCTATGTTTAGTGCTCCTTCTGTGGCTGCATGCTCTGAAATTGTACTCTCTGGGCTTTTGGTTGCTTCAGATGTCTCATTGACATGCTTTTCCTCTTCGTTTGGATTTTGGATTTCTGCGTGAGCATCCCCTGATTCAGACATGGAAACTTCTTCATGCTTTTCACCTCCCACTTGGACTTCTTCCTCTATGGGTGGATGGGTGATACATAATTCACCACCAATCTTGTTTGGAATCTCAGATTCTGCACTTCTAGTCTTCTCATCCAAGTCAACGGTTGGGAGATTCTGCATCAGCAGCACAATATCAGCTAAATCTTGTAATCATTCCAGGAAAGGAGTATTCATTTCAATGATACAGAAAACTAATAAAGAACTTCTACAGTGTGAAGTTGCTATAATTCTAACCTTTGCTTCTTGAATTTCCTTCTTGTCGAAATCATCGGCAATGATTGTCTTGTACTTTATTTTTTCCCCAATGATTTCCTCAGGGCTCCCAACAGGTCTTGGCTCCTCAATGTCGGTAAGCATTTCAGCATTCTTATTGGAGCCTTCTTTTTCAATCTCCTTGGAATCCGTGGGGGTTTCTTGTCCAGTTTTCTGCATATGGCTCTGCCCTGATTGCTCCTCATGTGTTGATGTTTCAGGTTTTTCCTGCTCTTCAGCCGCAATGTTGTCTTCATCTGTCACACCCGTATCCTCTTCATTTCTTTCTTTCATTTTCAACACTTCTGTTGGAGTGAGGTCCTTGCTTTCTCTCTCCCTACTTTCCCATTGCTGCCCAAATGAGGCAGTATCATGGCTTTCATCGTGGTTTCCTGTTTTGCTTTGATTGCTATCAGCTGCAGCAATATTTTCAAGTATTTCGTTTTCGTTTTCTGCTTCATACTGGCTCTCCTTGGCCATATCCTTCATCCAAGATTCAGATTGTTTTTCGGGTATCTCAAAGTTATCCACTCTATGGAATAATTCATTTTCAACTTGTTGTACAAAAGAAGATTCTAGGTTCTTGTTTGGAACTTCATCTTCAATTGAAGTCATATTCTCTTCAGCACACTCTGCTACATCTAGTCCTGCCTTTTGGATTGCTGTGTGAGCATCCCCTGATTCAGACACGGAAACTTCTTCCTGCTTTTCACCTCCCACTTGGAGTCCTTCCTCTATCGGTGGATGGGTGATACATAACTCACTACCACTCTTGTTTGGAATCTCAGGTTCTGCACTCCTAGTCTTCTCATCCAAGTCAACGGTTGGGAGATTCTGCATCAGCAACACATATCAGCCAAATCTTTGTAATCATTACAGGAAAGGAGAATTCATTTCAATGATAGGGAAAAGTAATAAAGAACAATCAACAGTGTGAAGTTGCTGTAATTCTAACCTTTGCTTCTTGAATTTCCTCCTGGTCGAAATCATCAGCAATGGTTGTCTCGTACTTTACTTTTTCCGCAATGATTTCTTCAGGGCTCCCAACAGGTCTTTGATCCTCAATGTCAGTAAGCATTTCAGCATTCTTATTGGAGCCTTCTGTTTCAATCTCCTTGGAATCCGTGGGGGTTTCTCTTTCAGTTTTCTGCTTATGGCTCTGCCCTGATTGTTCCTCAGGTGTTGATGTTTCAGGTTTTTCCTGCTCTTCAGCCACAATATCATCTTCATCTGTTACACCCATATCCTCGTCATCTCTTCCTTTCATTTTCAACACTTCTGTTGGAGTGAGGTCCTTGCTTTCTCTCTCCCTACTTTCCCTTTGCTGCCCAAATGAGACAGTACCATGGATTTCATCATGGATTCCTGTTTCGCTTTGATCGCTATCAGCTGTAGCAACATTCTCAAGTATTTTGTTTTCATTTTCTGTTTCATATTGGCTCTCCTTGGCAGTATCCTTCATCCAAGATTCAGATTGCTTTTCGGATATCTCGAAGTTGTCCACTCTATGGAATAATTCATCTTCAACTTCCTGGACCAAAGAAGATTCTAGGTTCTTGTTTGGAACTTCATCTTCAATTGAAGTTGAATCTTTCATCTTCTCAGTTAATTCAACTGCTTCTTCGCTTGCCTCTTTGCACGGCATACTAATATTCTCTTCAGCACACTCTGTTACATCTGGTCCTGCCTTTTGAGAGCTTGTCTCCTCCACTGGTACATTGCGCAATGAGCTTCCATGCTTGTTTTTCATGTCCTCCGTATCTGTATATGGCCATATCGTTTCAGGATCCATCTCCATACGCACTGAATTGGCATGAGTCTTTGATTTCTCATCTTCTGAAGTCATCTGGCTATCTACAGTGTACTTCTCCGATTTCTCATCAGCAACTGAGGGAGATTTTGAAAAAACTTCACCCTCAATGGTTTCAACTTTGCCTTTGTTGATGACATTCATGTTTGCAACTTCATCATCGCTGGCAACTTCCTCAATTTTTGTTTTCCCCAAGATTTCAATAATTCCAGAAGGTTGGCTAAGCCAAGATTCAATTTTCTTCTTTTCTTCTTGGTTACCTTCAGTGACAGTGATATTTGAAAGTTCACTTGTCATCTCTTTATCTTCCACTTCTCTTTTCTGCAATCAGTTGAAAAAGCAAGGGTGAAATGCTTGAGCTTCAGCCTTAGAGTAAACTGGGTTCTCTAAGAAGACACAGTGAAAAGGAGGCAGAACATTAAGAATAAGTATTTGAAAGAAGCTTTTGGAATATATAGCCGTTGTAGATAGAGATATTGGAAGAAAACCTGATGTTTTAGGTAGCAAACAGAATACTTGTCTAGTTTTCCTTCCTCCCCTTCAACTGTTAATGCACAATACCCATAAAAGGTTCTTGTTATTGGCTCCAGTTTTGATCTTACTCAAAATAAACTGAAACTCTCGTGCAGTGATTTCTTTTATCAGTTTTTTTTTTTTTTTGTGTGTGTTGTACTGAAAGGTGGTAAGCATGCTCTCTAGAAAGCCTCATCATAAATAACATTGAGGGTTGAAAAACTTAAAACCTTCCCTGCTTCCACCTAGAGGGTAGGATGATACCCTTGGCCCTTGGGGCATTAGGTTTCTGATTATCTGTATCCATTGAAAGGCAGTGATGTATTAGGGTTTTGAGTGCTGTAATTATCTTCAATATCTTGTAATATTGGTTATGGAGTTTTATCGCATAAACTTTCCATGCTGTTTGAATTAATTTGATCATAGATATGGTAGCTTTTAGATATATATTGTGGCATAACTATAATATATTTATAGTTGTAGTTTTAGACATGATTGCTGAGGTTTAACAGAGGATAGAGCTCTAGACAGAGTTGGATTACAGAAATTAATTCATATTGGAAGCCCAGGTAGTTTGGATTTAGTAGGTCAGATTAGGGCTCAACTAAACTGATTATAATGGTACATATCCACAGTACAACAGCATCAAATATTAATCATTCTATTGTCAATATTGAGGCTCTTGTATTAGTGAAATTCTATGCTTAAATAAGCTCATATTTTACTCGTATTTAGCTTGTAGACATTTCACAGAAATAAAGGTCATATTGTGGCCTTTTTCTTTTTGCTGGCATATGAAGCCCTTGAAGGTGCTTGATAAAAATAGACGAGGATAGCATTTGAAAGTAGGATCACAGAAGCACTTATGGTTCGATTATGCATGTGGATGCTTGTGGGTTCATGTGCTACTCTCAAGCCATCACATCTTCAAATCTATATTACACTGGGCTCTTCAAAATGTATGTAATACCCATACCGAACGCTCGACACATTAGTAAGAGTGTGGGGTATATATCCGGCAATTTTAGTTTGGACGCTCACTTAGAAAAGCAATTTGGTGGCTATGTACACTGCATAACTATACATAAAACTGTCATATCATGCACAAGAAGATTTATGGCCCCTTACAAACATAAATTTTTCTTTGAAAAACAAGAGAAACATATCAAAAAAACGCAGATAATTTTACATGTTCCAATGATTGCACTCGTACCTGACACCCCTACAGAGTCCATGTAACGGAGCTCAAGATCACACTAGCTTAACTAGTTGGATTTTCACAAACATCATAATTAGGGGATACTCATGTATATTAAAGATAAGAGTATGCAAAATATTTGCTGAGAATTATTGGGTAAAAATCTACTCAGTAAGAATCTTTGTTAATAGGCAGGTAGAGTTTGGCGTATTAACTTCAAGAAACTGCAAATCTAGATGGTGGTTGTCTATATTCCTCGCGGTTATCTCATGATCTGGCAAACACCATCAGTTCATTCTTCTACATGCAAATTGTGAATTTTTTCAATCTAAATTCCAAGTTTCATTCTAATAAAAAACAAGATCATCACAACATGCCATGTATGTCTAATTTGGGAAAAACCCAAATCATCCATATTATGTAAAGATTGCCTTGTTTCCCATTATGACCTTGTGACCATCAACTGTGTGTGAATCAGGGAGAGGAAGTGGAGCTCACCAATACAGATATGGGATCTGGAATATCAGCATCTGTTGCCATTTCTCAGGTTGATATGGCTTGAAATGTTCGATCACCCGAGGTGAGCTTACTACATGATACTTCTGAAATTTCTCTTGGTTTTTGAGTTGAAAAGAGTTTAGAAAGTTTGATCAAGTTTGATCATGTAGTTTAAGAGATTTGTAACATATTGGCTTGACAAGCATGTTGCTGTAGTAGTAACTGACAAAAATGCCACTTGTTGTGTGCTATTATTTTGCTGAGTTGGCAAGATCTATAATGGTCCTGCGCTGTGACATGCACATGCCCACACAGTCAGCTTCTGTGACTTTATTATACAAACCAATAATTCAGATGTTTTCACCAGCAGGGAAAAACAGACAGAAGGCTACACAAGATTTGTGGTGGATTTTATAAAGTCCTTTGCTTCATTGAAATTGGGATTGATATTTTGTTATGATTTTTACTTAGCTTAGGGTGATGTTATAATTATGAATTTTCTTGCGTAGGGTATAATCTTCCTTTCATTGGAGGCTATCACTAGGAAACCCAACTCTGAGAGGTACTTTATGTGACTTTGGAAAGGGAATGCTTCCTGTAGAAAGTTCTTCTTGACAGTATCTTCTTCCTACTATTAATATAGACAGTAGAGCTTCAACCTAACCGTCCTCGTCGCCACTGCAAAATTACCATAAGGCCCCAGAACATTCTTTTTCAAAATGGTAGGCTTGTGGGGTTTCTTGTGTATTTAGAGAAGCTTGAAATGAATAGCAAAAGTAAATTGAATGTTGTATTCGACGAGAATGAAGGTTTTTGTTTTCTTTTCATATAGAGTAAGGTTAGGAACACCCTTCTGTGCACAAATCCGGACAAAGGTGTGTTCCTAGATTTTTTGTTTCATGTACAAGTTGTGAAGACTCAAACTTGAGTCTTCGTATTTGGAAATGTGATCTAAGTCATTCTAGGTGTTATTAATTCCCGTAGAACGAGTCTATAAGGGACTTGTTCGGCTGTAATTAGGTCCCGTTAGTAGATGATAGGATTAGTCAAGGTGTGTGTAAGATTCCCGAGTTTCAGGAAAAAAATTGTGATCTGTGCCGTTGTGCGTAGAGGACAAATTTGGAATGTTTACGACTGCACAAATATTTTTCGATATAGTTCTTCTAGCTATGAAAACTTGTAAGTGTACTTCTGTATCACTTTTGTTATGGAATGTTTACATTTGTTCTTGTCCAGGGCATTTCTGTCATCTCAGGTGCCACTTGAATAATATGAAGACATCAATTCAAGGTCAGTTTTCACTTTTCATGTTAATGGTCCAAAAATCATTGAATTATGAGAAGAAAAAAACGAAGATTAATAAGGTGTAATTGGATAGTTTTGCAATGAGTCCACAATTTACGGTCTTCCATTATAATGATGATGACACTGATATTTGCAGACTTTTAAAGCTAATACGCATCTATACTACTAGTAAGGGAATCATCAGTATTATCAGATAAAATGCATCTGGAATTTGTCACATTGGAGGGTCCCACTCTTTGGTGTACCAAGATTTCTTCTCACTGAATATAAGGAAATATTAGGTCTATAATTGTTCTTGAAAATAAATACTAGATTGAGAAGAAAAGTATATAGGCTGGCCCACATTTGAATTGGATTAGGACTATGCCATGAGTTCTAGGCTTTTAGAAGTGGTGGTCTTGGTTAGCATGATAGCTGAGGTATTTCTCATCCGAGCTGATGTCTTTGTTTGAATAAATCATTAGTTGCTCACAACTCTTTTCACGACCACACATCATTATTTTGGAAAGTGCAACAAATTAATAATCCGTTGAGAAGAATTAAAAAAATGAAAGATTAGTAGTTACACGATCCGACCACAATTGTTTTGACATTTTGAATGGTAAAATAAATGAAAAAGTCTACACAAAATCTTTCATGTACATATTCGGAAACAAATATATCTGAAATCATCCAATTCACGTAGAGCCCTCCAAAATACTTCACTTCAACTTATGCGGACGCGTTTTTCTCGTCGTGAAAGAAGTAATGAAAGGGAAACCCCGGTTCATACCGCGTTTGTTGTTGCTTGTATAGCTTTCTAGAGTAGAGATTTAGCAATGCATTTTAGGTACAAATCATTGGTATTGGATGTATCGTTAAGTTGCATTGACTCAAATTTACTCCTTTTTTTTTTCTCATTGTAGAAAAGAGATCTCTTTCCCCCGCTTTAAAAAATGATAATATGAAGTCTGCGAGGGGCCCGTTTGGCTTAACTTGCTTAAAAATAAGCAAATTTTGTCTTTATTCAAATTGTTTTTGCATTTATTGTTTTGGTCTTAATTTTTTGTGGATTATTAGTCCGTTTCAGTGGGACAAATTTAAAAAGTATAAAATTTTGTCCAAAAGCTAAAAAAAATCACTAAAGACGACGGATAAGCACAAAAAAGACCATATTTTTGGATTTTTTTGTCTTTTCTAAACGTTTTTCAAATTTGGTCTATTATTTATAACTTTTCTGAAACCTCTCATATAGACGAACTAATAATCCACAAAAAGTTGACAAAAGACAAAAAATTATAAAAATATTTCATATAAGGACGAAATAATAATCAAATAATTAAGTCATGCCAAATTTAGCCGTACTATAGATCCTCTTGACTCCTAATTGGGTTGCCTTCCTAGGTCTCATCAGTGTTGCCTCTAGTTCCCGATGTGCCTCAAAAGCTTGTGAGCTTTTCGTGAATCAGACGATTCCGAACACATCTATTTTTGAATTTGTACATGAAAAACTTTGTGTGTAGTCTTGCTCAAAATAAATATGTTCTAATTATTCAACTAATGATAATATGAAGTACAGGTGTGTAATGCTTCCATTTCAGAAACAATAAAGTAGAGGTGGCTCTGTATTTATTATACATCAGATAATATAAAGTAGTATTATTAAACAATATATACACGCACACTGTTTATCTTCAGAGATAATGGTTTCAGCCCAATAGTTCGTATTTTTTGAATTGAATTATCAGGCTGACGTGGAGGTCGGTCTCGAATGCCGTAGGTTGATTGAACAAACAAAAAGTCTTGATTTCCATGTCAGCTGCCCACGTGGCGAAAGAAACTGCCAGTGTTTCACTGTGATTTATTCAACCCTATTAATCTATTATATGCCCAAAAAGGACCACCTGACTCATTGCTTTGCATGCTTTTTATAATTATATACATATGTTTGTATGTATATATATATCAAATCAAATGAAATTCAATGGACAATCAAAATCACACCGACCAAAACAAAGTTTCATTGTCCTCGTCGGCCACCCATATGAGAATCTCTTTTTTATGCAAATCCCAACCGCACACAGAAAAGCCAATAACATAGTTTAGTGAGCTCCTCACTACGGGTCCTTCCTCTCTAGAGTAACATACATGCCTATATATTGGTTTTCCAGAGATTAATAGAGGTGTAAATAAATTGGTCCGAACTTTATGAGTTATCGAAAAACTTACATGTCTATATATGAGACATAAAATGAAGAATATGACTCGAATTATGTACGCACAACATATCTAACATATATAATAATGCATGGAATAATTTTCCTCTTTTAGGCTTAACAAAAAAAATTAGGCCACTGTGTTGTTTTTGTTTCTTAGGGAAGGTGAAAACCATGCAATTTAAGTGGATCATGAATTATGCTTGAATGAGCAATAATAAGCTCTTGAAAGAGAAAAGAACCTAATGGGTGGGGGATGTGGATGTGGATATGTCATGTCCTTTGTGATAATAGCCTCACACCCAACAAAAACAAAAAGCAAGTTTGGATATTGGACGGTGTTAGTGTTGTGTCCCACATGACATGACCCCACATGGATGTATTGTGCACGTAAAATGATACAATTTTTATTTATTTTTTATTTTTAAAATTATATCGTTTTAACTTATTATATGAATTATTATTAAATATATGAGGATTAAAACAGTATAATTTTAAAGACAAAGTAGAAAAAATTATACTGTTTTGTCCGCATTATCACTACAACTCCTAAATCCGAATGAAATGATTTAGGATCTATATTAACCTATCAGGTGCTCGATAGAACGTTTTTCTATGTTATGTAGTTTTTATAATTTGGTATCCAGGTTAATAGATTGACTAATTCAAATATTAATTTTTTTGTCTATTAGCGGGTGTGAAGTTTTTTATTCGGTTGATCGTTTGATTCATTATTGATCCGAATGTCTCTTTGAGATTTCTTCTTAACTACAAAAATAAGAACTAATTAGTATTGTCAGGCCGATATCAATCGGAAAATATTTTGATGGTTAAGTCGGTCGGTCCTAAAGGAGAAGGGTTTTACTAAAAGCACTTTAGTAGAGAGAAAAAGCATACTCTTTTGACCCTTCAGTTACTTCTATTAATAGTCTGATCTTGTTTGGGATTCAAGCTAGTATGTGCGGGATATGCTTTCGATAATGCTAGAAATAATAGTCGTCGTCATTGACACACCAGATTGGACACGACGTATCAAGACTGAGCCACTTGAAAGACATGTGGAAGATGGGCGTACCCATGTTAGTTGAGTCATTTGGATTGTTTATCGCTTCGGGTCTTCGGCCCGGCCTACACATTTTGGGCCTGCGAAATGGGTTGGTTTTGAAGACCATATTGACCATATCAGGCTTTTAGTTCGGTCCATTAGACTTGGTTGATGTTGTCTCGCTCAATTCACAATCCAATCCGATGTTAACTCAATCCACTATAAGCAAGAATCTAATAAAAACCAGGGTAAAATTCTATATTAATTGACCTAACAGAACAGCTCATAACATGCATGTGATAAATCAATCTCATACTAAAAGCTTCCTGAGATCCCGATTAGAAGACAAGACTTAATTTGGTTTACTTTTGCCGATCAAAAAAACATTTGATTTAGTTTGGTTAATCTCTTAAGTTTTTGCCTGTAGATGATTCATGAAATCAAGTAATACTAGATTAATCTAATAGTCATACAGGTACACGAGTTTATCATATTCGTTCTACAAATTTGAACAATGAATATTTTGAAACCTATCGTGAATTTGTGAAATAAATATGACGAAATTACGTAGCTACAAGTACTAAATCAATATAATGTTTTATTTGTGCTCTAAATATGAAGTTTTGCAAAAAAAAAATTAAATTCTTGAAGTAGAGCCCATGGTCGAACTCATGAGGCCTGACAGAACCTATCGATCTACAAACTGATTAAAGATACAAAATAAACAAAGATTAATATGTACCATACCTAAATAAATAAAATAAGATAACAAAGTATAATAACGGGCTCTCAATTTTTTATTTATTTTTTACTTCGTAGGATGCACATGAAATTTGTGCATTTAACGATTTCGAATATATCTGTGTCTGATTATATTCATAAGATATATAAGGTATGTATTCGTAGAATTACTCTGGTTCAAATTGGTTTGAATTTGAATGGTTAGTAAATGATATCGTCTTTGACGATTTGAGTCGGATTATATGATCTAAGCATTTGGATTGAATTGGGCTTGGCCCACCCGGATAGTGGAGATGACGACCATGAGATTTGAAAGAATCTAACACAGGTAATTTATTACGTGGCAACTGGCACACTGTCCCCCTCTCCCATTGCGGCGGCCCACAGATAAGTTAGGAGTGCCAGTGGGACGGTCATCCTTGAAAAAAAAAAATTTATATTATTATATAGAAATTTTTTAAGAGTATTTATTTTTTAGTTTTATTTATAAGTGTTTGTTATTTTTTATCATATATATTTTTAAATATTATATTTTTATTTTATTTTTTAAAAAATACCTAACTTGCCTTTAATTTGAAATTGGTTAATTTCACCATTAAATTCCTGAAAAAAAGAGATGCAATTAAAACATTTTATTTTATTTTCTTTCGTGCTGCTGAGAAAACATGGTAAATTTTTGCATTTTGCGATGATAAATTTAGTCTATATTTTGCAATAGTAAATTTACTAGGTAAATTTTGTATACTTAAAACAGATATCATGATAAATTTATAAGTAAAGAACGATATATGCAAGTCATAATAAAAGTTTAGAATATGGTAAATTTAGTCTATATCTTGCGAAGTAAGTTTATATTCACATACTTAAAACAGACATTATGGTAAATTTGTAGATATCATAGTAAATTTACAAGTAAATAACGACATTTGTAGGTCATAGTAAAGAGTCATTCTGGTAATAGAAGATTCGGTCAATATTGAGATATTCAATGAAAGATAATTACCATAATTGATTCCATATTTGAAGGCTAAATTCGTGCTACGATTTTAAACTTAATAAATTAACTCAGACTTAAAAATAGATAAAAAGATAAATTAACACTCAAAAGTAATGGCAAAATTGTCAAACCATACAAAAATAGAATTAAAACTTAAATTCAAAAAGTGAATGGGATGAAAACCTAAGCCGTAAGGGTTAATAGGACTCTGATTTGAATTACTTTTTTTTTCCTATACAGTATATAGGCTCGCCCATATTAAATATTTTGGGAAAGAAATTTAAATAGTAGGCTCGTTCTTGCATAGTAAAATTTCTAATTTCGTAACTAGCGGCACCGGCATTGATAGTGTTTCGGATGTCTGTGTTACCGTGTATTGTTATTAGATCTCTCTATCACCACATATTAGTATTAGATACAAACATTTTTGAACTCGTGTTTGATGGAAAAGTTTGAGACATCAAATGATGGTACTTCAAGAACACTTGTTAATAATGCTTTTAGGATTCGGAGACACTATAATAAAGCAGCGCAAAAAAATATAGTTTTGTTCTCTATTTAAAATTATTTAGAATTTAATTAAATTTACATAAATTTAAAAAATCTCTAAACATATTTAAATGTGAATAAAAAAGTCGTATTGCCATCTCACTACGGCATCTCGATGAGAGGCACAAAAAACACATGTGCCAACGGATGGACAAAATTGTGGGTAATGGGTCATGTCCCATGAATAATATCTTCCTTGTAAGTTGTATGACTGCTATTTTGGCTATTCGTATGGAAATGGAGAGATCTATATTGCGCATCAAAATGATGTTATTTTGATGTATAAAATATTGATCGAAAATTATCCGATCGATTTTTTATTATTCGGGCAATGTTGTGTATGCCAAAACGACGTTATTTTGACGCGTTGTTATATAGAACGTTAGGAATTACAAATTTACTAGAATTTTAGGAGACTGGGGGATTAGAAAAAAGTGTTGAAAGATCGATCGATTTTACTATATTGATTATCAAAGCAAACTTACGTTGTTTGAACATAGGGTGACTGTTTTAGGAATTAGGCTTCGAAAGAATGTTGAGATGTGATTCTTGTTCTTTTTTAACAAAAGTAGCGTAAATCCTGTAAAATTTGCCTGGTGGTCAAGAATTGAGATACTGGAGATGGCAAAGAGAAAAAAAAAAATAGTGTACATCACATAAGCATATGAGAATTTCACTTCAATAGCTAGTTTTGACTTGAGGTTTTATTTAGCACTATCCAACATGTTATAGCTATTGTTTATTTGTCCCAACTTATCTATATTAATTATTTTTTGTTTTTATTTAAATTCTTTTCGTAGTTGTTATATTTTTATGAATTTTTTGTTGATTATTGATTTTTTTATGAGAAAAATTTAAAAATTATAAAATTATATTAAAAAAATTTTAAAAAATTTACTAAAGACGAAAAATAAGTAAAAAATGATCTTCTATTTGCTTATTTTTTGTCTTTTTTAAAAAAATTTAGCTTTTAAAAATAATTTTATATTTTTTTAAAATCTCTTATAGCCAACAACTATAAAAAAAATTGATGTAAAACAAATAATTACAAAAAAAATTCAAATAAAAAAAATCAATCAGACAATAAATTCATAATTACCACATTCCAAATAAATTAGAATATCTAGAAATGGGAATGCACGTCACTGTGGAACCAGGGGGCCTTGCTATGTGCAGTGCACAACAGAATGTGCTGCGTGCCAAAACGACGTCGTTTTAGTACGCAAAATATTGCCCGAATAGTAAAAAACTGACCGAATAATTTTCAATCAGTGTTTTACGTTCCAAAATAATATTGTTTTGTTACACAGCATACGCTGTTATGCGCAATGCACAACAATCCCTCCATTTTCGTCAATGTGTGTGGCTGTTGTGGCCAGTAAGAAGCGAGACATGTTGCCACTTGAACACATTTTCCGTGAAAAAAAAAAAATCAAAATCAAAATCTCATGTCGTTACTATTTTAATACGTAAGCACAAGGATAATTTTAATTAATAAGTATTTTTAAGATTTCTAAGAGCAAGTTAATTCGTGTCTCAAATGTCATGCCAAAGTTAAAATTTGGCATCAAGAATGGCAAAACTCTTTTCATCCTATTGCCAAATTTAATGTTAAATTTTGAAATTGTCGCATCGGTGTTACATTTGGTATCGGATTTGGCAATTGTTAAACTTGCCACGTCACTTTTAAATCACAAGAAAAGTAGTTGGAAAGAAATAAAAAATGTAGTTTTGCAAAGATGACATTACTATGATACTCTAGTTAGATTGTGGTGTCAGTTAGAAAGTCAAGTGTTTGGGAGATAGACTCTCAATGGACGTTTGGATGAGTAGTCAAGGGTCTTACCTCGTTTGATGGATGTAAGTTCAATGTTATATACTCCATGATAAATCATGACTCTACCTTGTATACGGTCTTTTAAAACCGTGAGAGTGCCAAAATTAAATAAAATTTCACAGTTAAGTGTGCTCGTCATAGAGCAATTTAGGGATGAGTGATTTATTAGAAAGTCTATCAAATTTGAACGGTCAAAGTAGATAATATTGTACAAAGGCAGGAGTGGAGGTCATTACAATTACACAAGTGTAGAAATATGTTCTTTTTTTTTTTCAACAAAATAACGCTATCAACTCTTGTGAAATTAGTTCATCGAGAATTTTGTTCTATCTTTAATTGAGATTTCTGCAAATTGGTGATGAGATTGGTTCTTCAAAAATTAATCAATATGCACGCAAACTGGCTTGAATACTCGGAGTTATAAAAGAAAATGATGCTATGGTCTGCAAAAATAAATTGTTGGATAAATTACTCTATTAGTCCTTGAAGTTTGGATAAAATTTCACTTTAGTCCCTACCATTCAAAATGGGTTAATTTTGACCTTCAATTTTATTTTTTGTTCAAATTAAGTCCAATCGTTAACGAACGTTTGGTTTTTAAACGGAAAAATCAAATGTTGACTTATTTTAAGAGTATTTTGGTAATTTAATATTTTTTAATATATTTTGAACACTCTCTCTTTCTCTCTCTCCCATTTTGGCCCCTTATTGTTTGTGCTTCGACTCTTTTTCACCTCTCTCTCCTTCTCTCTCCACCCTACCCCCTCTTCAACTCTCACACCTCACTCATTTCATCTCCACCCTCTTCCACCACCACCGTCGCCACCTTACTGCCCTCCTCTCCTCCCCAACCCTCTTCTCTCTCAACCTTCACCACTTTCACTCCCTCAAAAATCCATCCTCCTCATCCACCACCTCTTGTCCACCCTCTCCCTCCTCACCCACCTCCATCGCACTACCACCACCCACTGCCACCACTAATCTTCAACATTGATGGCCACCCAACTCTTCGAGTATTTACAGATTATTATGGGTTTATGAAAAAGATGATAAATATGTTGATTTCGAATTAGACAAGGAGAATTGTCTGTTTCGTTATCATTTTGTAGAAAAATGTCAAAACTTTTATGATTGGTGGAGCTAAACCATTGGTGGTTCTTTTTGCAGAAATTAGTATCAGGCATAGTTCTTTCAGTAATTTCATTTTTGGCAATTGTTTTGGCACAATATTTTCAAAAGAAAGCAAATTTGCCACTGTCCCTATCCATTGCTTACCCATAGTATTAGCCCACAATGGAGATCATAAAAAGCTGGATTGTATAAAAAACTAACAAGTGGACAAGATTTGGTACTCTAGTCTCTTAGTTGGGAGTCTAAAATTTGCCCAACTAAACTAGCCATAGCCCAGTTGGGTGCGAATTTGATGTCTGTGTGCTTCTTATGTTTTGCGCCCATATCCTTCTAGATATATCCTGCATTACATCTTTTGCAAATTCCTATAATAGAGTAAAAGAGAGTCTATAATATCTTTCCAGCTTAACTGGGTTTCAATGGCAGCACCGGAACTATCGAATCAGGAGTCCATAATGTACAACAGAGAAAGAGGGTCACGAGTTTGTTTTCGGATTTCAGTTTCAAAATTATGAAACACAACGCTTTATTTTTTCAGCGAAATTTCCTCAATCAGAACACAAGAAAGCATCAATTCATCTCTAGATTCTCTACAGAAGATTTCAGGGGATTCATGGAGGAGCCTGAAACTATTACCTTTTCAATCTAGGAGTCGTTTGTGGGTCTAAATGACTGCGGAGAATTTATTTCTAAGGCAAAAGTCTCTCTTATCCATAAAAAAAAAATAGGGGGATCTGATTTTCAGAAAAATTCACGGAATCAAACCACGAGCAAAAAGAAAAATGTGGGTTTTGTGCGTGGGTTCTCTCTGTGTGTGTGTGTGTGTGTGAGAGAGAGAGAGAGAGAGAGAGAGAGAGAGAGAAAGAGAGAGGGAGAGAGAGAGAGAGAGAGAAAGAGAGAGAGAGAGGTATGGATGGGTGCATATTTATTCCTTAGACACTGAATCAAGAGAAATGCTTAGGAACTCAATGGCTAGCTGGTGTAAAAGGGTTGCCACCACTTCCAGCAGGATTCGGAATCTTGACACCAATGCTAGGGAGGAGTGTATCATCACCCCCGGGAACATAGTTGTTGCTTGCCCACCACCATTGCCGGATGATCCACTGGTGCTGCTGCGTCCTCCAATGCTGTGAGTAGTTTAGGGTTTCGAGCTATTTGGTAGTGAAGAGAGAGAAAGGAGAGAAAGAGAGGGGTGCAAAAAAAAAATTATTTTAAGTTACCAAAATACTCTTAAAATAAGACTTTTCTTTTTAAAAATCAAACGTCCGTTAATGATTGGACCTAATTAGAGTAAAAAATAAAATTGAAAGTCAAAATATAACCATTTTGAATAGTAAGAAATAAAGTGAAATTTTGTCTAAACTTCAGGGACCAATAGAGTAATTTACCCTAAATTGTTTTGTTAATACTATTTTGACACTAATAAATAGACCAGGTCTAGGTGGAGAGCTTTTTAGTTAGAGATAACACTAATTTGTGTGTCTCCAATGGGCCTATAGCCCAGATTACCAAGGATCGATCAAAACGAGGTCAGTAAAATTCGCCCATTTGCTCGCTTGTGTCATGTCGGGCACCCACCCGACATTCGGTCCAGTCTTCGGCTATTGATGTAGATAAGGATGTGTAACGGGGGTAAAACAGGAAACTAAGGATATGATTGGCGGGAATAAGAGCCGTTGCTTGTTAAACACCAAAACTTGGCGCCAAAACTCTCCTGTTTCTACTCGTTTTCAGCTGCCCGACATTCCACGGGCAGCTCTCTCTCTCTCTCTGTGTCTGTCGAGCTAGTCAATTAGGTCACGCTTCCCTCTCCCTCTAAATATAAACTTGCTCTCTCTCTCTCTCTCTATCATCACATATATTCTCCACTTTGACGCCTCCCCTCCCTTTCTCCATTCAAAGTATCTTCCCCCTTTCTCATTCCTCTTTCCTTACCCCCTCAATACAAATCAAAAGAAATATAGCAAAGACCTCTTTTCCCTTTTCCCTTATTCCCTATTCTTCTCTAATTCCTCCCCACAAAAACACCCATTTTTCTCCAACTAGTTTCCTAGGTTTTTCCCAAATCAAACCCATCTCTCTCTCTCTCTCTCTCTCTCTCTCTGTGTTTTCTTCTCTTCCTTCTCTCTGTCTTGCGTATTTCGCAACACTAAAGGGTCCTCTCTAAGGTACAATTTGTGCTTCGATATGGGTGTTTCAAAGAAGCAGCATCAAGTCGACATAGGCATAGAAACAGAGGGGAAGAAATGGGTAATTGCCGGAATCGCCGTCCGAGCTCCGATGAAGCCAATAAAAACGAAGGCAAAGGAAAGACAACAGTACTGCGATGATGAAAGTGATGAATCGAGTTCAACAACCCCAACGGCCAAAGAATCAAAAATACCGGAGAGATTGCCGTGCCCGCCGGCCCCACGGAAGCGCCGCCCTTCATCAACAACATGCCATTTCAATGGCACTAGGGAGTTCTTTATTCCTCCAGATTTGGAATCTGTATTTATAAGGCATGTTGAGAGAGCTAATTGAGTTCTTTAGAGGGGGTTATTTTCCATTTTCTTTATTCTGTTTTTGGGTTTTTTTTTTGTGTTTTTTTTTTTAAATTTTTATTGGTGTTTTTTAGAAGTAGTTGTAGTAGTAAGGTAATAGCTTTAGAGGAAATGAGGGTGTAAAAATGTAAGATATGAAATGGGTATAGTCCAGTTTAGTTAAGTTTCTGAATCTTCTGCATATTTTTTATTATGAAGGATTGGGTTTTTCATTGAATTTGTTAAGGATTTATGGATTGTCTTGTGGAAGCCTTTATGGTTTGTTTCGTTTAGAGGGAAGGGAAATTTTTAAAAATTACCTTTTCTCATGTTTGATTTGAGAAAATAATAAAACAAAGTTAGAACAGACACAGAATTTGCTGTGTACAGTGCACATCAAGATGTGTTGTAACGTCTAGAGGATATTGTTTTGGCATTTCAAAAATTGCCCAAACAAATCGTTAGTGGAAGTATTTTGTGATATTAGAAGAGTGGCATAATACAGTTTTCCATTTGTCATGGCAACCCTGAAGCTTATTTGGACTCTGAAGTATTTACATGAAGAGAGTTTCTTGGACATTGTTTGTTTGGTTGCAATTCTGAAAAACGGTTTGGCATTCTATATGTGGAAAATTATTTTACCAGTGAAAGGGGTTTATTATTTTATAGTGGAAATGGTTTTTGAGAATTTAAAAACATATTTTTGTTTTTCAGAATTAATTGTTTTGAGAAATTCTCTTGAAAATGAGGTGTTGAAATTGTCCTTTTAAGTAACTTTTTGTGGTTTTTGAGAAATTGGAAAGAAAATGTTAATAATTTCCCCATTTGGCCTATGGTAATTTTAGGTTTTTGGCTTATTTTTGCCGTTTTCCATTGCCCATTTGAGCTGCTTTATTTGCGAATAAGTCTTGAGTTTCGGGGCTTTGAATGATGTGCAAATCGTGTTTTTAAAACGAAGTAGTTGATGTATTGCATGAGCAAGAAGTTGATATATCATTTAAGCAAGAAATATTTAACACATTGTTTGGAGCTCAGGGAAGGGAAGAGAAAAATAAAAGAAAAATTCATCTGTCTTGTCTTGTTTGATTCTCAATTTGCAAAGAGAAAGGAAAAAATCAAAGAAATTGGTGAAAAGCGTTCTTTCTAATCTTATTTATTTATTCTCTTCATAATCTTTTCGCTTTCTTTTTCCTTTTGTAAAATCAAACAAATTGTTAGGATCAAGCACGTATCATCTCACTAAAAACCTACAAATCTTAGTAAAAGTATAATTTTATTTTATTTCTTTATACAACATAGCAAGTTCAAACATTAACGGTCTCAATATTAAGAAATAAATTAAAACTTGATCAACTTAGCCTCCATCTCGACATGATGTTGAATTCAATCAACGTGACATATGTTAATATAAATGAAATAAAAATACATGTCTTATAATTTTCTTTTCTACTTTCTCCCCCTTGTTTCTTCTCTTCTCCCTTCCACAACTTCCAAACACAGCTTAAGGCTTCTTATTTGTTTCATCTTCCATGCAAAACCCTCCACACACACACACACACACACACACACTCTCTCTCTCTCTCTCTCTCTCTCTCTCTCTCTCTCTCCTGTTGGTGCATACTAACCAAGTCAAGAATATCTGCTAAAGTAAGAAAAGGAAATTTGGCAGGCAAAAGTAAAATAATATTTTAATGGGGGGAGATGGTGCAAGGATGTTTCACAAAATTTATTGACCTTTGACAAAAAATTCTGAAAATCCTGCCATGGCGCCCAAGTACCTTTTCTTTCTTTATTAGTCTTCCCATGTCCCACCTCTGTAATCTGTATGCAATATGCATTTCCTCTGGTATAAAAGGACAACCCCATATAAGGTTGTGATGGGTTAGAATCCTATGTGGGGTTTAGGGATTGTTTGGTACATATCTATTATTTCAAGTACTTTAGCCATCAGGACACTTGATGACAAAGGACGCTTGGTAATAATGCTATTAATTTTATCAGACAAGTTGGTGTGCTTTTGGATAAGATTTTAGGGCATGTTTATCGTTTGCCAAACACCACCTTTGTTTATGATTAATGGGGGTTTGGGGATTTGGTGCAAGATCCTATCAAGCAAGAAAATCTTTTATAGGGTAATACAAACTAAACTCAACCTCAATAAAAGAATTGTTAAGCTTATAATTTAACCAGTATTTATTTAATCTTGCGTATTTATTATCTTAAATACTTGCATATAAAATAGTACTAATACCACCATAATTCAAATGTCTCGATCAGCTACCACATACATCAACTAGTTTTTACGGGACTAATTTTATCGTTCATTAATGGAAACAATATTAGGTTTGCTTTAGCATAATAAAAAAGTCTTTGTAGGGATTAGAACCCATTTTCATATTTGTAGGGATTAGAACCCTTTTTAAGAAAGCATGCCTGATGGTAGTAGCTAGGGATAAATTTAGGGTTCAGCTTCGTTGCGATCCCTATTTGAATTGTAGAGAGTAGTTCAATCTCGATCATTTATCTCTACAATTAATGATCATATTTGATAAA
>JABCMJ010011355.1:0-20726 GCA_014822125.1 Arbutus unedo | reverse complement strand
AAATTGAGTTAATCTTAAAATACAATAATCATCAAAGTGTATAAAATATTTTACCGTCTTCTATTATATTTTAGTACTATGACATACAAAATATATTACATCCACGTGTTACCCCTATTACATGTTAGAAAATACAATCCAAAACACATTAGCTCCACACGTTATCTCCATTACATGACAGGAAAAATAATCTATTAGCTCTACGTGTTACCTCCATTACAAGACAAAAAATACAATCTAAACCACATTAACAAAAAATATTCCATTAGTCATGAAGCTTAAAGGGTGGCCCCACAAATTCATCCAAGGCGGATTTTCTGTTGAGATGTGGGCGATATGTTATAATAACGTAAATTATATAAGGGTAATTTTTGTAAATTATTAAAAAGTTTATGTGTATAATGGTAATAAAATTTCATAATAAAAAATCAAAATTTCAAAAGTAGCTCCGGACCTAACTACTTTTGAGATTGTGACTCTAAAAGTTTATTTTGAGAATCTTAGAATCAAAATGCCAAAATTAAAATTTCAAAATTAACATTCCAAACACCTTAAAATCTCAAAATAAGAATTCAAAAATCCCAAAAAAACGTTGAATCACTCTCAAACACCTGATTAATGTCTCGACTCCACTCCTTCTTCCTTGGACCTTTAGAATTCTCTTTAAATGTTTCATAGCATTTGTCATTTTCAAATCTCTCCAATTATTTATTGTGACTAATGCTTTTCTGAGTTTATTTTAATACAATTAATATCCAAATAAAAAGTGTTACGATATACTTGTAGGTTTTTTGCCAGTAATATATATAGACTTACAGCATAGAATAAGACATATTGAATTAAATAATGATTATATATGCAATAAAAATGTCACATCAATTGGTACGAAAAAACAAACTTGTAGCGTAATTAAAATAGTGATACTCTTTTACTATATTTTCACGTTTGTTCATAAACTTATTTACATTAACTTAAATCACTAGCTTGACTATCATTTTCAAGTAAAATATAATATCATTTTCCATTTTTAATTTTTTCTAAGACGAAAAAGGTGGAAGAGGGGCACGAGGGATCTGAGGATGCTGCAGTGCAAGAAGCACGCTACAAAGTATAATACGGTCATCTAGCCGTTCATCTCAACAACGGACAGTTTAGATTCAAATCAAATTATTCGCCGAGATGAACGGCCGAAGCGCGAATAATTTGATTTGAATTTGAGCTGTCCATTGCCGAGATGAATAGTTGAATGACCACACTATGCTCTGTAGTGTGTTTCGTGTGCTACAACATCCCCTAATCGGCCCATGAGAGACCAATCACACATACAGTTTGCCGTTTGACCTAGGATTAGTATGGATCACATTTGAACTTTGCAAAAGGATAAAATTTAAGGAGTTGTCGATAGTACGACTCGAATTTTAACTTCTTCATATGCAAATCAACTGAGAGTAAGTGGTTAGAAATATCATAGTATTTCTTGAGAATGTAATATAAAAAGTATGCATAATTTTAAAAAAATATATCAAAATATATTCTTTCTTTGTATATTACTAAGAGTATCGTTAAATTTTATGTGACAATTCAAATGGTAACAAATGATATAAAAAATATCATAGGTATTGTCAAATTCTACGTGATAATTGAAAATGACTACTTTACGTCAAATTTGACATCAAGTGTCAAATGTCTTTTTGTTAAAGATCAAAAAATTTGAATGTTAAATTTAAAGATGTTAAGTTGCCACATAGGTCATCAAAAAAATTTAACTCCTCTAAATTTGACGTACTTTTTGAAGATGCTCTAAAGATGAAAATTCGTGAATTAGGATTCTCTAAGCTAATTCTCACTATAATCCTTGCGTGAATTGACCTAACTTAACTTCTTTAATTATGTTGTTTTGAATATTTATTATTTTTGGATCAATTTTTTTTGGACTATTAGATCATGAAAAAAATTTAAAAAATATTAAATTATGTTAAAAATTAAAAAAAATAAGTTCAAACAAATTTTATTTTGACATATCTTTTATTTTTTTCTAAATTTTTAAACATATTTTTTAATTTTTTAAAACTTTTTATTCGTCTTCTAACTAATATATAACAAAAAAATTATCATAAAAAATAAGTTTAAAAATTTAATTAAAAAAAGGAAATCCAATAATTACCACATTTCAATGGATTTGTTTTAATAATTCGAATTGCTTACTATTTTTGTTAAATTTTAGCTTTTATTTAAATACCCGATTAATATTCGGAGAGTTTATTTTAAGACCGCCACGGTGTCGAACTCTCTACCTGTTTTACTACGAGCCAAGTCCGTTTCCCAACGATATAACTAAAGTGCACAGATCCTCTCTATCTCTCTCTCTCTCTGTGGAAATCTCACCTTCTCTCACTAGATCAACAATCATGGCGAGGAGACACTCCTCCTCTCTCTTCTTCACTCCGCTCTCCTCTTTCTTCCTCCCCAGAGGCGACATCCTCTGGTACATGCTAGCCGTCTTCTCCATATTCTCTCTCCTCATCCACCACCTCTCTCTCTCCGCTTCTGCCGCCGACTCCCACTTCGAGGGCTTCGACGCCGAAGAAGACGAATTTCTAGACGACGACTCCTCTCTCCACTTGACCTCCCTCCCTTTACGTACCCCACCGCCTCCCTCCGTCACTCTCACCCAGTCCGACACCGAATCTCACCATGGCCCCCCCGATCCCAAACCCAAATCAATCGATTCATCTGAGCCGTCCGATCTACATCCGAAACCCTCGCCCACCTCTTTCGAGTACTGGGACGAAGACGAATTCGAAGGCCTCCCTGTTGTACCAGATACGGAAACCCAAAAATCTTCTGATTCTGTTTCGGATTCAAAATCGGATTCGGATTCGAAAACGAAAAAGGTACCGGAGACTGTAAATGTTCCGAGGTCATATAGGTCGTTCATAATTGAGGTTGTGTGCGGTTCGTTTTTGATTATGTTCGGAATCAATTACTTCATCGGTAAGAAAGAGAACGAGAGAATCGCGTTGGCCTGGGCGACGAAATTCGCAGGTAAGGACTCCATTTTTGAGAAAAATTTCAGTCTCTTGGGGGTCGGAGATGGAAAAGACGACTCGCCTTTACTGCTGAAAGAAGGACAGAACGTTTTTAGGTTTTATGCGAGTGGACGAAGGTTTTGCCAGGGGTTGTTGGCGACAATGGAGCTTAAAAGCCGGCACGATTTGATTTCGAAGCTGTACAATATGGTTGTGCCTTGTAAGGATGAGATGACGTTTGAGGTTTACATGAATGACGAAGTTATGGATTGCGTGGTTTTTGCTCTGGCTAAGAAGAAGGCGGCAAAAACGATGCAGAAGGAGGTGACAGATCTCCAGAGGTTCGCGAGTTTGGTTTCGCCGCCTAGTGGTAGGAAGTGGGTTGTGGAGGATTTGGCTGTTGTTTCGGAGTCAAAGGAGGTGGCTGGGGATTTGATCACAGAGACCGTGCTGGAGCAGGTATTACCCTATTCTGATTAGTGTTAGGGACTCTCAACAACTTGATGTTCTATGTTAGTCTTTGTTGTTTAAAATTTGGGTTTTGCTGGTAGTTGCCTACTTGCTTGCATGGGCTGTTCACTGTTGCTGGTTTTGCTTGTATGGACTGGACTTAAAATTTATCTGGTTGAGAGCTGTCTCATGTTTTCCACTCCGCAGAATTCAAATAGCTTGTTGAATGCTCTTCTGCGATACACGTGTGCAAACCATTCTTGTTTTTTGGGGGGTTTTTTATGAGCTAACGCCCAGTTTTTAGAACAGTTATTTATCTTCAATGTATTCAACATAAATCATCTTCTGTTGTCTATACCAGAGTAAGGTTATCCGACGTGTACAGCAAGTGAGTTTATTGTGCACAAAGAATTGTATACAGAATTCTCTATGATACTTAGGTAAACACCCTTCTACTCGAGAATTAGCGAACAATATTGACATTGAGAAACATGTATATCTAGTGATGCACCTGTGTCCTTGGAAGTTAGATGAATTCCTCTATGTCTTCATAGCTCAGGCTATGTTAGCTAACTAACTTTTAGGTTGGGTTATTATGTGAGCATTGTCTAAAACGCCTCAAAAGTGAGGGATATAACCAAACAACTACATGGTTAATTAGCCACTTGTCAAAACATAACTTGATAAAACTTGGTCAAGTAGTTGTCATCTATAGTTCAAAACAAGTTAAGCAGTCTATACTCCATTGTATCACTAGATGCGATAAGATTATGTAAGCAAAACTCAGTGGTGAAGGCTTATGAATGCTAAGGACAGGGAAGATATATAGAACTGACTATGATTATATATAGGAAATATCTTGCTGCAATAACTTTGGGGACTTTCCATGGGCCAAGAAAAGTGTTATTAAGTTGTTGTAGGAAACTTCAAAGCTACCAAACCATCCAACCAAGGAAAAAGTAGGCTGTGGAGTGAGAAGAAAAGGAAGAATCCTAATTAGGAGGAGAGGACAAAGAAGGATGGGATAAGCAGAGAGGTGTAAGTCAGCTGGACAAGATGGAGTAGGCCCCTCTGGGTTATTACAATGTTTGATTTTCCCCTTTAAAGAGGCAAGGGAGGTGTATCAAGGACCCCAAATTTGTCCAATGATTGTAGCCATTTGTTTCCTTACGTCTCACTACCTCTCATATGCCAATGTTGATGCACATTACACGTACTTCTGAAGTAACTGTTGTGGATGTGCATCTTTCACGTCGTAGATAGAAACAGACAAAAATGAGGTAACCACAACCATTAAACTTTGAAGAAACTATAAATATGTTTGACCTAGATTTATCCTCTCTTTTCATCATACATCTCCTGCGTATTCTCCTTCTTCTTCTCCCATGCCTTTTATTTCCCTCCAAAAGGGGGTGTTTGGAGGCTTGGATTGACGACATTTGTTGCTATGATTTGCTCATTGAAGTCCACTGTAACCACAAGAGACTTTCCTGTTCTACTACTTTCATAACTTTTCCCTCGAACTAGTCCTTTGTTTTTCTCCAAGAGGTTCTTTTGTGCTGGAAAGTGCTTTTGTCGTAGATGTGTTATTGACTTGTTCTGTAGGACAGTCATTTGCTTTAAGTTCTTTTCATGAAAATATGCTTGCTGGTGGAGGATGGTTTATCATCAGGTAACCAGCTTAGATTCATACACGCTTCAGTCCCTCGTTGCTCAGTTTTTCCTAGGACATGAGATTCTAAATAGAGGTTTAGTATGAGGGCAATCTGGTGACAATTTGTCATTGGATAGGAATACAATGGGTTCTACAAAGTTATCACATAACATGGTACATTCGAGTTTCTTAGAAGTTCATTTGGAATCTACCTCTTGCTGCATCTTGGGAATGGACTTCTACAACACACACATCTTCAGATGAACCACCAAAACACTAGGAAACTATGTAAAGGACGTCTCAAGCCAAGAAGTGTCAAACAGGCTTCTTAGAAGACCCAGCAAAAGTGCTACCTCAAAATATCACATCTGAAGTTGATTGTATTTTACATTCTTCCATTTGTCACTAAATACAAGCCCATTATAAAGGAAGTTCGCTGCTGGTAGCTTTTTTGTGTGGCCAAAAACTTGCACTCGTAAGTGTCCTTTTGTTTTCGTCCCCTAGCATAGTTTGTGCCTATCGATGGACTTGGATCACGAGATTAATCCTTGGTGCAGTGGCTGAGTGTTTTTTCTTCTTTCTCCCCTTTCTTTTGCTGGGTTTGACTGTGGTGACAGATTTGGATTCTACCTTTTATTATTGTCATCCTTCCATTACTTTCTAGTGCTTCAGTTGATACGCTATGCTTTGTAATCTCCATTGAAATTACACGACCACTTAGTGCTCTGCCTTGTTAAGCCGTCCAACTCAAAACCTATCGAAAAATCAGTTTAGGGGCCCATAAGGTTCACTAGATTGAGAGATGTTAGTTTACTGACGTGAGACAAGTTCTAACCCACATGGATCACAATGAAACATAGTTTACACCATGTCAAATATCAAACTCAACAAATTGGCAATGAGTGGAGGAGCTCATGAGGTTCATGTATTAGTTTGAGAGGTGTAAATTCACCGATGTAGAATGACATTGAATTTTGGATCATAGGTTTGTAGTGGTAAGCACACACTTCTAATTTTTTTCCCCCAGGCATCTATCAACAAGCTCATTATGCAGTTATATCTCATCCTTGTTTTTTTGCTTGTTTGCAGAAGATGGATTCTTTCCATGTATCAGATTGCCATGATGTCTTCCTTTGAATTACCACTTAACTTAGAAATGTGTTCCTAGTTCTCTCCTTCTTATGCAATATGGTTTGCACTTGTTTTTTCTAGGTTTTTGGCGACAAAGCTTTTGAGAAATACGGAAGGGGTTTCATCTCAATGCATTTTTCTGACCAACACATGGGCACGCACAAGAAGATGCTGGTTTTCAAGTTTGCTCTCCCTGATGCCAATCACATGGATCAGATGACTCGATTGGTTGCTCTTGTGCCCTACTACATTGATATAATTGGTAGATACAAGCTTAGTTCACAGGTGGGTTAGATTTATAGTAATAGTGATTTGCAGAACTCTTGAGTATTTTGAACTTCTCTTGATATTTTAAACTTGACCTGTGCAATTTAGGCCCGCTCCAAACCAGAAGCGGCCCGACTGAAGGCTGCTCAAGAAGCATACAAAGAACTTCAAAATGCTAGGCAAGAAGCCTTGCAGAAAAAGAAGGCCGAACAGAGAAAGTTGCTGGAGGAGGCTGAAACAAAGCTCAGTGCGGAGGCAATTCGCAAGAGAGAGGCAAAAGAGCGTGCTCGCCAGATGAAGAAGGCGGGGCCAAAAGTGAAGATGACCCGTGGTCATTAGATCTGAAGTTCTGTTTCTGCTTTGTCATATTGTCGTCGTCGTCGTCTTTATTTCCAGGTCGGTTCTCCTTTCCCTTCTCAAATATAGATAGATTCTGCTCCATGGCTGTTGGGCCGTGTACCTTTGTTGTCAGAGTACTTCGAAATTGTCAACATACCATGCCATTGTGGTATTAGAATGATAGTTCAATTCGATGCCCAAAGAACTTTGGTGGGCTGACATCTTTGTTGCATTAGAATGTAACAATAGTGTTCCAGTTTGGTTACTTTGGTAACGTGACTATAATTTTCAGTGAAATGATACTCTTGTGAACGGTTTTATGGGTTATGGTGGTGTTGAGCAGAAGTAAAGGAAATTACATAGGAAAAAGAAAGAACACTCAGATCGATTGTCTTCGCTTGCATGACCACCAAGGACAAGTCTTGCTTCTTCACAATAATATCTTGTGATTTACGAATTGTTGATGCATTGTTTTGTTGTAGCAGCAGACAACTACTATATGTGCATATTAGCATATGTGATGCAGATGTCTCAAATTTGCAGAATGTGCTCTTTTCGGAGGGAATAACAGATTGGGTTTCCGAAGAATGGAAGTAGTAACAGGAAAGAAGCTATTACAATTTAATATTGTCGAGTATTGGAACTTTCATTCTTAAAACTGTAGGGATTTTCATGCTGTGGAGGGAAAATTATTTCCTCTAGCAATCTTTGGCACCGCGAGTGTAAGATGAGGGGCAAGGCCGACCAAGCATTGGGCTTGAGCGAGAGCTCGGGGTAAAAGCCCAATGGCCCAGATGAGCTGGCCGAGTGATGGGTCGAGGCGGTGAGTTCAGAATTAGTCTGCGCTAGAGGTCTCTCATTCGGGATTTTGTGTAATTCATCCCTCTGGACCGAACTCCAGGAAGTTTCTGCCGTGAATTCCAAAATATGGGTGCATGTGGTTCATTGGAATTGTAATTAGAATGGAATGAAACTAGAATTATCCACTTTCATTCATTCCCATTTTATATTCTAACTTTTATGTGTGTATATATATATACTACTATTAAAGCAAACACCGAAATGCTGGACCCACTCAGCAATCAGATTTCAGAACATTTGGGCAAAGTCCTATAAAAGCCCAATTGTCAATGCATTCAGCCCTAAAATACCCCAAGCTCTCTTAAGCTTGGCCTTCAAAACAATTTTTCGTGATCCAAGTTCAAAGCCCTACTGAAGGCTTAGCAACAGCGCAAGGCACCGAGCCTCAGACTTTGGTGTGTTACCATGGACCAACTTCCTAGGTCTCAGGTATCATCACATCTTCTTCAACCCATCCAAGAAAAATTTACAGTGTCCAAAATCGTTTAATGTTCGTGAAATTTAAGTGTGTCGTGTGGACCTCGTGGGCTCCGCGTGTTTGGACATCTGTAACATTATTCTTCTCCATTTTGGAGACTTTTTAAGTAATATAGATTATATTCAAAAAGCAAGTTTAGAGAATGTAACTATTTCCAAACGCCAACTCACATTCTTCATTTTCATCTCTAAATTTCTTGTCCAAAATTTTACATCTATTTTTTAAAATATAAATTTTAATTAAAGATGGTCAACATTGGTTTCAATGGAAAGATATTATTAAGATGTTGCCAAATGGTGTCAATATGATAAATCTCGATATTTATTAATTAGAGTTAAAACTCATTTCATGAAAATAAATTAAAATACAAAGAATATGATTGATATTGAATTTAGAGTCAAAAGAAAAAGGGGATAACGTGGGAAACTTAAAATCTTTATTTTGAAGAATTGAGTCTCAATGGTTGATAATGAAATTTAAAGTAAAAAAAAAAAAAAAGATACCATAGAATATTTGAAATCTTCATTTGGGAGAATTGAGTCTCTCGGTGTCCCATTTGGCAACTCGAATTTAAGTTTATATTTTGGAGAATCAAAATGAAGATGGGTTGAAACGAATTTATTTTTCATTTTAAAAAAACCCTAATAGGTCAATGAGCTCCCATCCTTCGCCCAATCTTCGGATACTTATTTTTGGATTTTATTTTGTCTTCACAACATAATCTAAACTGTTTAACTCATGCTCTCCTAAAGCAAATTATTTTTAGAAGAAATCAACTTAATTTAAAATCAAGAGATGCATGAACAAATCACATTCGCTTAATATGATAAGACACTTTAATATCTTTCATTTTGTGACTATTTATTAATTTAACTATTAATGTTCAACCAATCTAATTTTTTGTTTGACATTTTATTTCTTGAGGGAATTATGAGATGAACATTTCGATTTATTTTTCTTAGTTTAAGATAAAAGCTTACACAAATGATGATTAGGAGAAGCATGATGGATGAGAGTATGAAAGGGAGCTGATCCCCTACCTACCTATATAATCCAAAGTCAGCCCATCTATATAGTCTTTCCATTTATGCTATTCATTTGTCTTATTTTAATTTTTATTAACTCTATATTGAAATTGTATATATTAACCATTCACTGCGACAAAATAATTAAGAAAGAAAAAAAAAACTATGATGAAAAGGCCAAAAACAAATTGCTAAAGACAATAGTAATTTCTGTTCATCTTTTCCAAATGTTTTTTAATTTCGGTTCCTTCTTTATATATTTTTTATTCCTCTAATTGACACGAATAATTTATTTCAAAAATTCTGACATTCAAACAGGACTAATTCCTAAAACAAGTAGGATATGGGAGTAATAACTAAAAATGCCTTATTATTATCACCATCATCTAACTATGTCACCGCGAAAAACATTTAGAAAGGAAATCAAAGAAAGAGGTTGTAGCACATACAGATCAGTAAAATTACAAGACACTTGATGGACCAAACAAACTATAGACTAGGCTGCCTGGATATAGAAGAAAGGTGGTGCATCTTTAATACAAAAATCCCATAACTCCTCCCAGTGCCATCCTTCACTTTTTTATTTTTATTTTCAGAGTTGAGGAAAAGGGCAAAACCCTTTTAACTGGAATTTGATTTTGTGCACCCTTGGTAAACATTATCCTCACTCTCAATGGTTCAACGCGAGTGAATTAATCTCATCCTTACCAAAAAGTACTGCATAGATGAAACATACACCCTCTCAACTAATGAAAATGAATACAAATACAACTCCGCAAACGATTCTCCCAATACCTATATGTTGGATTTGGATCCTCGATCTGTGGAAGAGATTTGGACACAGAAAAGAAAAACAAAATGAAAGCTTGAATTTGGGTGGGGAAACAAACCCTTAACAAATCCAAGATCCAAACATAGCTTTAACATATATCCAAGATCCACAAATCCATACTTTTGACACAGTATACATCCATAGAATTATTTTCATTAAATACACAGACACAGTCTTAACATGAATATCACGTAAAAAAATTATTATTTGATTTAAGCTAATGAAAATAACAAATAGTTATGTTTCGGATCACATCCAAAGATCTTCACATTACAATTTCGCTCCTACCTAAGGAACGTAAATCACATTGTACAATAAATAAATTTGTTGATTTGTACAACATACCTGCTACAGTTCACCTTTGAGTTAACAGTCAGAACCACCCTCTCTACTTCTGCTGTCAATAAATTGCTCCAGATGTACAACAACAGAACTTCATCAGGATGCATAATATGAGCAGTCCAGGTATATGTCTGTCAGGACAATTCTTTCGATCACCAAGAATTGTGCCTCCAATCTTATGTCAGAAAGCTTTAATATAGTGGCAATCTCTTCTAGATCTAGTGGCAGAATGGGGGTGCCTGGGAGAACCAAGTCACTAAGGTCAAGGCGACAACATTCAGTAGTCACTGATTTGGCAAAAATAGTGTTGCTTTCCTTTCTCATTCACCCAGGGAAATGACAACAAAAACATCATCAAGGGACCATTTTCTTGGTTCCGCTTTGTTTTCAGGGTTAATTATGGCACACTCTGCACTTGCGAGTCGATAACCGATCACGATTTCCTTTCTTTGGCGGCCTCTAGTCATTAGATCGTAAAAGCAGAGCTCTTCCTGGTCATATAAATAGAATTCTGCTGGTTTTATGCACATTTCGTTTCCCTGTGGAACAGTAAGAACTAAGAAGTCAAATACAAGAACTCATTCTGCAGTGCTCAGTCAACTGATCGCAGATGCGACAAGGAGAAAAGGAGAGGGATTAATTCATGCAGTAGTTGCATCTAATGTGCAATTGCTGAGCTGACGGGCACAGTTATGTTACTTGTTAAAATTACACCTTCACGTATATGTTTATTCTTGGTTGCATGATTCATTCATCTGATAGTCTAACGTGCGACCAAACTTCCATTCTACCGCAAGACATTTTTTCCAATCAACAGATATGAAGCACCCCGAATAATGGAATTCATGTCAAATTAAATTGAAGAGTCTTCAGATCTGAATGAGTGGAGGGACAGAATGATCCTGTTTGTTTGGTCAAGCAAGGAGGAAGAATATTTTGCGCATTGTGGGTTTTTTGTTTTTTATGGGCGTGTGCAGCATGGTTTTCTCTTAATCATTATACTTATATCAAGAGGCTTGTTTGAATGGAAAACATAAGAGCTCCCTTTTTTTCTCCTTTCTGTCGACGTCCTATCAGAAAGGAAAAGGTGGACCAGGAGGACATACTCCTCTTGCTCCTTTTCCCTTCCCTCTTCCTAGTAAAAAATGGAATGTTTGTCATCGCCTCACCTCTCCTACCACTTATTTCTCCGAATAAAACAAAGCACCATGACCAAAATGAACACGGTGAGTAACTGCCTGTTGTAAATTTGCTAATTTGCATGAGATTCTGAATGCCAACTCAGTGTCTAATTGGATTTTTGAGAGCTTCATAATCAACTGCAGCAATTCTATCCTGGTAAGTTTGATGGAACGACAGGATGCCATCCTTGTAGTCTGTCATGTACAGTCACACGATTGAATGCGGCTTGGTTGGACTATCAAGCCAAAAATCCTTAGTCACCTTCTACTTGCATCATGGTGCATTATTCCAGATAAACAAAAACAGAGGGAACGTGGAAAATAAAAAGACCCTGAAAAGGTTATGTGTCCTTTTACTAGAATGATTTATATCCTCAATATTAGAACAATACTAAAGATATTAGAGCTGTATGAAACTGTACCTCTTCTGCAAAGAGTTCCTCAAGTACACGGTTTATTTGTTTGTCTTCAGCAACCATCGCTAGTGCCATACTGACGAGCTCATTTGATAGCACATAATCACTAATTCTGGAGACTGAGACAAGGTTTCTAGTCCTAGAATCCAGGATCTCACTTATAATTATTGATTTATCTGAAGCTTGCTGCATTTCACGAATCCAAGAGCTATGAGAGAACCCAGTATGCCGTAGAGGAATAGATTTTGTATCTCTGTAAGGGAGACGCTTTGACTGCAACCAATACAATACGAGCAACTTTAATCAGCTCTAGAAGGCATTAAATACAGAAAGCCCAGAAGAAGAAAATTTGATACATATAATCCACATCTTATAATGCAATCGGACTTTTGCCATACAAAAACTAATATGACCTTACAGAAACAATACAACCAACCACACGATTAATAGTCATGTTCGGCATAAAATGCCTGAGCAAAGAGTAACTACCTGAATATCTCGAATGAGGAGGAGGGTTGCAAGCGACCGAGAGTCAGAATGTACAACAGAGTCTTCTACGGACTCATCTGCAAGAATTAATATCTGTCTTCTTAAAGTCAGTAATTAGTCACAGCAAATCACCCAAGTGGACAATATCGTATTGCAAAGATTCGGTATGTGCGTGGGTGGGTGGGTGCTTTTAAAGGGAAGCAGAGAGGAGACTGAACCTACAGAGTCAAATGTTTCCAACGGAAGACTCTCCAAATGCCGTCTAATTACAGCATTCCCTTCACGATGGACAAGTTTTATGTTCACTAGTCCTGAAATATCAAGTCCACCATCAGTCAACTTCCTTTCCCGTTCTTTTTCTGGAACCTCGTTAAACATCCACAATTCTGAACCTTCAGCCAAGAACGCCTCCAGTACCTGATATGTAGTAAAGGTAGAAAGAAAATTTAGAATTGCATCAGCTGTTGTTTCTCCTATCTGCCAAAAAAAAAAAAAATCATGCGTGATTATGTCGCTTCAGTCAACCCTCATAATCCCGCTATTAGGATAGCGAAAATATTATTCTAAATCTGTACTACACTATTTCATGTAGTTTTGCCAAGAAGATCTCGTTGCTCAAATAGAGCCACTTGATATAGTTTTTATTATTTTGGTCTTACCAAGAGATGCCTTTTAAGCATGACTTATGCCTTCAGGAGCTTTAGATATCATTTCTTTCTACGGTATGAAGCAATATATAAGCGACGACCATACGAGGTACAAACTTTCCTGGAAGAACAACTCCCAAGGTTGAATATTATCCAGTCATAGATACTAACAACGACATGGAAACAGTATTGCAATAAAAAGATCAAGTGAGACATATGTTTGAAGCCAGATCAACATTTTGCTTTAGCAACATACAGTGTTCTTCGGAGCATTGCAGAATAACACTTGCTGATTCTGCTCATACTTCAGTGACAAGTTTGTAAGAAACCGTAATGATGAATTGCTCTGATAAGAAAATTTATCATACAAGGATCTCAAGTTTTTTATACTAGTTTTGCGGTATTTCACTCAACTCTAAGTTAGAATTGCATAAGTTGCAACTAACTCGTGTGATGGAAAATCAGTTTCTTGAAAGAGCTACTTTAATTTCAAGAAATTTCAATACCCAAATAGTGGTACGAAAACTCTAAAATCTATTTTAAGGTGCTAAATGGCGCTAAACCTGTGGAAGAGACAAACAAGAACCTTTTAGATTGTCATTGTGCTCATTGTTCAGTTCGTTTGTGTCTGTGTATCTTCTGTTTGGCATATAGATTGACTGTGTCCAAGTTCGACTTAATTATGGCCAAGACAAAGACACTATTTATGAGCAAATTACCATAATCATATCATCAATGTCACGTCGCCAGCCGCAGAAAAGTATCTTCTCCGGATATTTTGGAGGATCATGAATCTTAGGGAAAACACCTTTGAACACCTGCAATAATGGTGTTGCTCAGATGATATGCAAAATCCCAGTCAAGAATTTATTGCAGTGCAATGAAAGTATCATTACAATCAGATAAAGAGCATCATATCACTATTTAGCTTCGATAGGAGAATACATTCATGTTCTAAATAGAAAGTAATAACATCAAATGCAGTGTCATGAAAACTTCTTCTGTCCATTATTGGAAAACTTTTATCCTTCTGTCCTCCATCACTTCTTTACCTTGACATAAAATAGTCCTTGTAAATGATGCATCAACATAAACAGGATGGATGTTGGTCATCAACATCTATTGCTCAAGCAGAAATTGCATTACATCACATATTCGGGTTGACTAAAAACAACAATGTTCACTGTTCTGGGAGAACAGCATAAACTTTTTCCTTTTTGATAAATAAAAGTACGGATATACTAAAGGATGATTATACGTTAGCTAAAAACTAACACTATATTCTGAATGAACTTGTTTCAATTAGAAAAAGTAAAGATAACGAAGCAAAAACAACATCAAACATACAACTGTGAATCAACGAAAACACAAATGTAAGACAATCTGTTGCAACCAATTTTATGAAGTAAAATTTAATGTTAAAATTTCGTGGAATCAGTATAAAGGCAAAGTGATTAAGGTGAACTCATAGATGCAAGCATAGGGTGTCAATCAACTAAAAACAGAGTGTAACCCCAGCTGCAAGGTCAATAAAATAGCATAATAGAGTTCATTCTGCAGCTACATGAAGTAAGAGAAGAAAGCTGACCTCTGGTGTTGGACCAGGTGCATAAGTGTCATCATCTTCAGCTATGACAAGGATTTCATCACCTTCCTTTAGAACATAATTATCATCTGGATTTAGTATTATCTTCCCACCATCTGCAGCAACCTTAACTCCACAAGGAATTGCATCAGGGAACGAAATAAGTACTTCCTTAAAACAAAGACCATCCATTTGAGGCCAGCTTTTGATGTAAAACTCTGCATTTTCAAACCCCAATATATCCTCCCATATCTGCCATAAATAACAACAATACCAATAGTAAATATTAACTGGAACAAACAATATGACTTCTAAAGAACTAACGATGGTCCACATCAATCAGAAGTCATTTCAAGCACTCACAAAATATTACCAAAAAAACTGCTATTATGCAGACGTCATAATGTTTCCGGAGTGCCTGTATTAAAATTGAAAGCTAGAAGTTTGAAGAGCTGAGACAAAACTGTTGTCATAGGAAATCGGTTACGAGAAGACATCATCACACAAATAATGAATTTATGGTCCACAAAGGTTCTTCCTGCTTCATCTGTTAGGCTTTCCTTGTTGAAGAAGACTGAAAACAGGTGGACCCTAGCAGGAGTGAGTTCACTGTTTGTACATGTCCAGTTCTTCGAAGACAATTTTTTATAAACAATAAGATGACTTGAGGAAGTGGTTCATTGAAAGAATGAACAGCTTAGCAAACAAAAAGTAGGGGAACTTAAATCACTAGACCTACTTAAAATTTGTCATACTTGAAACATCATTTTCACATCATCTAAGCATCATATGACTTGGAAATGTAATCAACTCACATAGCAAATAAGACTCAGTGGAGAAAGTGGCATCCGCAAGGTGATACTTGCACATACTTATAGAAAGGGAGAAGAAAGTCAATAAACTCCATTAAACAGTTACATTTAGCCATTGTGGAAATCACGGTTTGGGAAATGCAACTAAAGTGCATTTAACACACCTGTGCAAGACCAGGCTGCAGAGCACACTGTATCATCAAACGTCCAATCACATCATGTGCAACAACTGTTTCAATTAGTTCTCCTCCAACAAGCTTCACCAGGGGCTCATTGTCAAGATCACTCATTTCCACAACAACATGACCCCTCAAGCCCTCTTTTACTCCAGTGAGGCTAAGCACAACCCTTAAAGCACGTGCATCACTCTAACAATAAATTTGACACGTGTTACTATGTCGTCGAATGATATTGAATATCATTGAACCAAGGGAGTTTAAGAAAATGAAAGTGGCAAAACCTGATCAGCATTTTCATCAGATGCTAATACAATGATAGCCCGTGCCTTTGAGACAGAAACCTAGCAATCAAAAAGAAGCATCAATATTACGAATCAACTAGAGAGGCAGGAGTTGCATGAGAGCATAAAACATACTGAATATGTACTTGAAACATACATCCAGACACCTGACCTGTACACTCCAGACCCCTTCCTAATTACCCTTTCCACCCACGAGAGAGAGAGAGAGAGAGAGAGAGAGAGAGAGAGAGACCTTCTTTAAGTCAGCAAGTATAAGAGGACTGCCACTTCGGCATATAACAGAGGTTCCCATAAAGTTAAATTCTAGTTTTGCAATATCCATCTCCATTTCCTCTTTGTCTCGTTCTGCAAGTACAACAACAACACCGCCGCCAATGCTTTTATTTGCTATCGCTAGCTGCTTCAAAAGTGAACCCTGTGATCAAACATTGGCACTTCTCCAATCTTAGTGGATGCATTATATGGCATTTCAACCTCAAGGTTTGCAAATCGAACTCTTCCTTACAACACAACATAAAATGCAGTTCTGAAGATTTTATACCAAGTGCAGGTCAATAGTCCACTTTTTACTTGCAAAGAGATTATAAAAATCTCTAGCAACTTTTGTAACCAATGCATATATATGAATACCTAAGCAAATGGTGTTTGCCACTGTTCAAATTCTGCTGTACAGATGGGTATAGTGACTCAAACTGCACCTGTTCTTTGGAGCACCACAATTCTTGTCATTTGTCAACCAAGAAAAATGCATCCTTTATGCTATATGCCATATTAGGGTTTAGGGTTCAGCAGATTTCTCACATATCACCGGCATTATCTTCTTAGTCTTTCTGTTCTACATTACCTTCTTTGATACTTACAATGCAACTCTGTTTACAAAACTCTACAAACTATATCGTAACACTTGGATAATCAACATTTGCAATTTCAAGGGTCTCCAAGAAAACTTGTTTCATTTTGATTACCGAGAAAATAAGTGCTTGATCTTGTATTTTTCAAGTTTGTTTTTAGTAAAGATTGTATAATTAACAGGTTGTGCTGCTGGCATTGTGAGGATTTCTTGTAATGCTAGAAGTGAGCAAGAATGCAATAAAACAATCCAGATCACATCTGGTTTGCAACTAAATTGGAATGTATATTTTACAGGCTATAGTTTAAAGGCCTGAACGAAACAGGCCATTAGACATGTTCATTAAAAAAATATATATCATATATACAAAAGACCAAGTTTGGTAATAATATCCAGAAGCCAAGGCACAGCAATTAGTCATCTTTTCATTACCAAAAGCTAAATCAAGACTTCGATATGCTACAAGACTAACAATACAAAGTTAAAACTGCATCAAGTTCAAAAAGTAACCTAGAGAATTACCAATTTGTCACTCCACCCAAGAATCAGTATATGGTTGCTTTCAATGACTTCACTCTTGCCTTTCCGCAATGAATCCACCCTCTCTGTGATAGCATCTGAAACAAGCCCTAACATCATGGCAAATATAAGCATGCCTCCTGAAGTAATAGAAACTGATACAATCCTTGGCCTTGTGCCAACAATGTCAGCATGATTCCCAGAGTCTGCCACAAAAGTCCATGACTGCCAAACAGCTTCAGCAAAGCTACTGTCGCTGACAGCATAGAGCGCCAAGCCACCAAATCCTATAAGAAATATAGTCGCAAAAAGAAGTGCAAGCAGCTTTGCATACGGATAAACAGAAAAACACACGTCCACCATGTACGCTATTCTTTTCTTCAAAGGAACCTCCTCCTTATTATCCTTTGTCCTCTTCGACAGTTTCTTTATCCGCGGAACAAAATCGAGATATTTGTATGAAGCAAATGGCAAGACGATAGAAAACAAAACAGCATACAGAGCTACAGTTCTACTGTCAGTGATGCGAGAAGAAAAGAAGGGACTCTCGTTTTCTGATTCCAAAACTTGAATGCTGTCCTTAAGAACATCCTCATGGTTACACCGTCTAAGGAGGCTAAAATTTTCTTCCTGCAAGTAATTCTCACCACTGATTATAAAAAGATTCACAAAAATTACCTGTATGTTAAAGGCATTCCCAATGAAAAAATCAAGTCACGAAAATGAAATCCTTAAGTTGGCTGCTGAGAAATGAAATAAGTGACTAGAAATTTTAAATTTTACTTTCCTCTTGGCTTTGGTTTGCCACAACTCAACAAAAACACGTGTTGAAGCTCAATTAACGCAGATTAGAAGTTTAAAATATCCACATTTCCAGTTATTCATGATTCAAGATTTTGGAATATCTTTAATATTTTCCCATCAATCTCACAGCAACCAACTTCAGTACTATGCGAGCTTAGATCTAGCATGAAAAATCAAACATTAAGTACCTGAAGTTTTGTAACTTTGGTTTGCAAAGAAATTGCATATGACACAGCTAGTATACAGGTAAATGTAAGCTGCAGAGAGGAATCAATCACAACGATCAGAAACATAACATGAAACTTTACCCCACCCCTTGACCCCATCTATATTTGGTTGCGAAGGAAGAACCATCCAGGCTCAGTCCAGATGGCCGGAATTTTAAGGAGGAATGGGAATGTGATCCGGGATCCGAGATCCCTGATACCCGTGTATGGAACAAATCTTACATCGAAGAATATGAACCGTCTCAAATTCAAGAAAAGGAACTTACGGACCCACCTCCTTTGGACCTTATTTCAGAACAAGGACCATAAGATTTTGAAAATTTAAGAAATTTTCTCACTGAAAAAAATCACACTGCACCTAAAATGTGAAAATTATCATCTTAATTTAAGAAAACATTGTTGAATATCAGTGATGTCACGTCAGTGATATCACAGTGAGAAATTCACCAATCTCACCTCAAAAAATAGTTTGCCGTACATATTTTCAAAGCGTGATTAAGTTCGAAAAGAGCATCGTGTGTGATTTTATCTAAAGGAAAAAAGCAGCTGGCCCCATGTATAATTCCTAACCTAAACCAATCGTTCGAAAAGTATTGACACGTGAATTTCATTGCTAGTATCGAGATTCCTGAAATTACCATTCCTCCTCTTTGTTCCAAACATGATAGCATGCAAAAGCAAAATATCCTACACCTTTACAAAAACAAAAAAACCCTAAACAGCAAAATCAGTGTCCAAAGTTTTGAATGACTAACCAAATACGCGACCCAAGAACTACGAAATTTGCTACTTTTTGGAGCAACAGAATGAGCAGCTGAACTAGGCAAAGAAGAAGAAGAAGACGTCTTAAAAGGAACCAAAGCTTGAACCGGCAACGGCTCCATTTCTTCCTCCAGCATCCGAAAACTCCGCCGCCCGGAATCTTCTCGGTTCTCACCTCCGCTGTCGAAACTCACAGGCATCGAAGCGCTACGAAACTCCTCGTGCTTCTGCGATTTGGAAGATTTAACCGTGGCTCGATTCCGAGCGGCGTGTGGGCCCAGAAACGACGGGTACATCCAATCGCGATCGGAGAATTCCGCGGCCGGAGTAGGGAATGAGCTGAACGGATCGGTATTGACAGAGTAGTTGTCAGGATCAAATGGAGGGAGAGAGGTTGGAGGGGAGGTGGAGACGCGGCGGACAGCCGGGAAGAGTGGGCCTGGGAAGTGTGGGGCCCGTGTGTCGTCTGCGACTGTTTTTGATTTCTTCAAGACTGGTCGTTCGGTTTTGGTGGAGTTGAAATTAGGGTTCGAGATGGTGTTCGAGGCTCCATCCCCGTGAGGCATTATACGGACGCACAGAGAGGAAGTAGGAGAGAGAGAGAGAGAGAGAGAGAGAGAGAGAGAGAGAGAGATCTGAGTTGGAAGTGCCAAACAGAGTGAAAAGGTGAGAGAGTGGTGAGTGAGTGCAGCAGCTGATTGGTTACTGAGGTGGAGACTTTCAGATCGATCTTCGAGGGTGTGGGTGTCGGATCAAGCCTCCCTCCCTCCCTCCCTCCCTCTCTCTATCTCTCTCTCTATCCTTGAGAATTTGACAAGTAACGGTATATCCTAACAGACTTTTAAGCTTCTGAATGGGCTTAAGACCATCTTCACTCCTTTTACTCGAGTTTAAAATGAAAATTTAAGTAAAAGTGGATTGGATAGAGTAATATTTTCAGAGAATAATGGGTCGATTGGATGAGAGATTATTTTTAGGGGATAAGTTATTGAGGGGTATAAGATAAGAGGGGGTATTATTTTTAAAGGATTGGCCCACATTGATGTGATGTTTATAGAGGCCAAGGATAATACCCGGGGATAATTTTTGGGTCGGGGTGGGGGTGCCCAAAAATTATCCCCCTCTATTCCTCTGAGGGGGATTATTTTTGAAGGGGTGAAAAATTATCCCCCTACATTTTTATGCTCCCAAACCATGCTAAACATGTCACGTCAATTTCTTTACCCCCTCAAAAACTTATCCCCCTGCCTTTCCCTCCATCCAAACGGGCCATAAGTTTTAAAGGGGATAAGATAAAAGGGGATATTATTTTTAAAGGGATGATTCATATTGATGTGATATTTATAGAGAGGTATAAAAAAGTAGATGATTTGGATGAGATATTAAATATGATGATATATTTTGACTTAGTTTGAATAATTTATGAAATAAAAGGATAAGAGTGGGTGAATAAGAAAAAAAGTTATCAAATGACTATTTTATCCTTGTGCAGTATTAAACTTAATTATGTATTAAATAAAATATATAAATACAAAACTCAATATA
>JABCMJ010011351.1:0-15890 GCA_014822125.1 Arbutus unedo | reverse complement strand
CCCGGCCTTTTGCCTCGTGCTCGAGCCCCCTGGTATGTATTTAGCTCTTGAAAACCTGTTAGGAAGCATCAACATCTACGCGTGCAATATTAAATAACGCAATGATTTTCCATACGCAAAGATGTTAAAATGGATGTGTTGAACAATAATAATCTATCATTTAGTACCCTCAACAATACACAAGTCCTTTAAAAAGAAATTGCATGCCACTGACTTTTCTGAGGCAAATTAGAAACCACTAATCATGTCATAATACACATATGATTAGCATGTAACCAGACTATGTCTGAACCCGTATTTGCTATAGCAAAATCAACAAATGATTCCATCCCGTCCCGATACTCTTTACTCATTTTGTCCTTAATTGTCATCCAGGCAAAAGAGAGGCTTTTGCCCACACACACACACACACACACATATATGTTAGATTTCAAAAAGAGCTAGCAACAGTTTTGGAAAGGTATCAAGCAAAGGAAATCTACCAAACAGAGGCATGAAAAATCAATCAGTTTGGGCACACCAGTGGGTACATACACATTAACAAGTGTATATTAGGTATAGACAGAAGAAACATTCCCCGTCAAAATTAAACAAATAATGAACAAAAACTAATTTCAGTTACCTATTTATTGCGGCGAGGGATTTCGAAAGAACAAAGCATGAACAAAAACTGAACAAAAACAAAGCATGAATGAAAGGACACCTTTCAAGCTTTAAGAATCGATTCAATTTCAAGACCTAATATTATCTTTTAGAATACAAACAAAGTACGTAAATCGGGTTAAGAAACATACCAATAAACGAAGCCCCCATCAAAATTTCTTACAATCCGTTGAATCCACAACTCTTGCCTCAGCAATTCCCCTCTTCCCTCCGTATGCCTTTTGTGTTTCCGCGGTTTCGAACAAAGCCTCCACCAAACTTCCTGGTTGCGATTACTTTGTAGATCTGAAGATTGGGAAAGAGGGTAAGAGTTTAGAGAATACACAGTTTTCATGAAAGAGGAGACAGATCTGTGTTTTGATTTCTAGGTTTTTAGTGACAACATTATTTGTTTAAAACTACGTACTTTTAGGTTAAGTTATTTTTGGTGACACCCTTGAGTAATTTCATTGCATGCCAAAATGGAAAAAAAACTGGGCAAGTAAAAAAATATGATCTTTCCGTGACAAACTAATAGTTGTCACCAATAAAGACATCATCAGCGACACAAACATTGTCGCCGAATCCAAACCGTTGTCGCCAAATTCAAATTTCCAATGGCGCGCAAAACTCCAATTCCCTCTAAAACGTTCGGTGACATATTTAGTATTTCTAGTCGCCGTTGCATACCATTTAGGGACAAGTGAGATGTTTTGTCACCAAAAGGTGTCACCATTGGTGATTTTTCTTGTAGTGAGATGTTTTAGAAATTTTCATTTCTATCACTACTAAAAATGAGTATGTCATCAATATAAAGATAAACTATGACATATCTTGAACTCATTTGACATCATTGCATTGTCAAATTTTTCATGTCATTACTTATGTGCTTGTTTTAAACCATAGAGAGATTTGGCAAGCTTACAAACCTTAGTTTCTTTTTCTGGAAGACAAACCCTTCACCTTCAGGTTGTTCCATATATATATTTTTGTCCGGATCACCATTCAAGAATGTAGTCATGACATCCATTTGATGAATTTCAAGATTATACAATGCTACAATGGCAATGAGCATTTGGATAGACGTGATTCTAGTTACTGATGAATATGTGTCAAAGTAATCAAGCCATTCTTTTTGCTTGTAACCCTTGACTACAAGTCTGGCTTTGTACTAATCAATTGAACCATCTGCTTTCATCTTCCTTTTGAATATCTATTTGTATCCAAGCGGTTTACTACCTGATGGAAGATCCACTAGTTCCTATATATGATTTTGCAGAATGGATTCAATCTCACTGTTAACAGCCTCCTTCCATAGAGATGCTTTAGGACTGGACATTAGTTCCTTAAAAGTTCAAAATTCATTTTCTAGCAAATATGTTAGAAAATTTGGTCCAAACGATTTTGAAGTTCTAGTCTGTTTACTACGTCTAGATTCTTCATCTTCAGTCTCAACATCTTGATGACTATTTACAGTAGCATCAATAGTCCTTTCGGATGAAGTAGTCTCGTGTCGAAGCCTTTTAGGAAATACATTTTCAAAGAAATAGGCATTACTAGATTCAATGATAGTATTTTTATGCATATCTAGGATTTCTGAGCTGTGTATCAAAAATCTATACGCACTACTATGCTCAGTATATCCTATAAATATGCAATCCACAGTTTTTTGTCCTATCTTCACTTGTTTAGGTATTAAAACTGCTAATTTTGCTAGGCTCCCCCACACTTTTAAGAATTTATAGGTAGGTATTCAACCTTTCTATAATTCATACGGTATCTTATTGATTTTCTTCCGAGGTATCTTATTATGAATGTAGTTGGCAGAAAGCACTGTTTCCCCCACATGTTCTGTGATAATCCAAAACTGATCAACATAGCACCAAATATTTCTTTCAATGTTCTATTTTTGTGTTCAGCAACACCATTCTGTTGAGGAAAATGAAGAGCGGTGGTTTAATGTATGATACCATATTATTTACAGAACTCGCCAAAAGATGCATCATACTCACCACCTCTGTCGCTCCTTACTACCTTGATTGTTTTGCTAAGTTGACTTTCAATTTCATTCTTATAAACGTTGAACATTTTCAAAGTTTCATCCTTACTTCTTAGCAAGTATACATGACAATATCGAGTACTGTCATCGATAAAAGTAATAAAATATTTTTTACCGCCTCTTATTTGTATTGACTTGAAGTCACAAATATCAGTATGCACTAAGTCTAAAGGTTCAGTACTTCTATGTATAGACTGAAAAAAAGTTCTTCTTAATTTTGTTTCAACACAAATTTCACATTTATGATTTGGATCAATGTTAAATTTAGGCGAACATTCCAAACTTATTAATTTTTTTAAAATTTCAAAATTCACATGTTCTGGTCTTCTATGCCAAATATTAGTAGATTTAGCGATACAAGCAGAAGATGTGATATTTTTATTTATAGCCACAGTCGGTACAACAGTCATTATATTTAGTTTAAAGAGCTCATTGCTCATGTACCATTTTTCTACATATACTCCACTTTTAGTGAGTACAAACTTATCAAACTTGAACACTAACCTAAATCTATTTTTGCTCAACAAAGATCTAGAGACTAAGTTTTTGTGGATGTCTGGAACATACAACACATTGTTGAGAGTGAGTTCTTTTTCCAAAGTCATCTTGAGTATCACTTTTCCTTCACCTTTGACTTTTGAAGTAAAAGAGTTACCCATGAATAGTTTCTCTCCATTATTCACCTTGTCGTAGGAGGAGAACATCTTCCTTTCAGAACATTTGTGTCGAGTAATGTCAATGTCCACCCACCACTCTTTGGGATTAGATCCCACCAAATTCACTTCAGACTTCAGAGACAACTACTGAAAGATGCAAGTCTTCAACATTGTTGGAGAGAGTCTAAATCACATTGGCTTGTGTAGGTTTTTTGCGAGCATTCTTATCCTTTAGCTTGCTACAGCAGTCCTTTGCACAGTATCCTTATTTGTCACACTTGAAGCACTTTTCTTGGAACTTGTATTTCTTGTTTTCTTCACTTTTCGAACCTTGACTCAAATCTTGGCCAGAATACTTCATTTTCTTAGATGTTCCTCCTTATTCCACCACATTGGCCTTAGCCATCATTAAGTTTTTACCAATCTTTTTATCAAAAATACGAGTATCCTCTTCAATCCTCAAGCAAATTATTAGTTCCTCGAGTTTCAACTCCTTACGCTTATGTTTCGGATAGTTCTTGAAATCCCACAAACCGGGTGGCAACTTCTCAATAATCGCAGCAACCTGAAAAGATTCACTGAGAGACATACCTTCGGCATGAATATCATGCAGAATGAGTTGGATTTCTTGAACCTGACTGATCACTGTTTTGGAGTCACTCATCACATAGTCTAGAAATTTACCGACCACAAATTTTTTCGAACCAGCATCTTCTGTCTTATATTTCTTTTTCAAAGAATTCTAGAGTTCTTTGGCGGTCTTGAGTGGACTGTAAATATTATACAATGTGTTGTCCAACCTGTTGAGGATATAGTTCTGACATAAAAAGTCGGCATGCTGCCAAGCATCCACTGCTATAACATTTTGTGCATCGGTATTATTTTTCATCAAAGTAGCAACCTCTTCATGGAGAAATCTCGTAAGGTTGAGAGCTGTAAGATAAAACAGTATTTTTTGTTGTCATCTCTTAAATTATGTTCCATTGAACTTCTCAAATTTCTCCCCATGATTCATAGGAACCGTAGTCGGTATCACAACTGCCACAGTTAGAGTATTAAAGTAGCAGGTGTAGGAGTTTGCTGCACTTCTGTCATTTAAATAACGCAACCAAACAATCATTGTAAAAGTAAAAACAGATTGTAGAAGTAGAACAAAATATATGAAAAATTCTGTCTAAATAACATATTAGAAAAATAAATTCGGTTTAAAAAAATAAATTGTAAAAAATAATGTTCTGTCTAAAAAAATAGAATGTAGCAAAAAATTCTATTTAACAAAACAAAATGTAACAAAAAAAAATCGATTGTAGAAAAACAGTTACAAAAATAAATTGGAAAACTGTTTCTAAAAATTCTATCTATAACAGATGTTATAATAGTTTATATTTTGTCTTAAGATTGTTAGTCGGACTATTAGTAATTTGTTATTATAAATGTGAAAGACAGAAATATAAACAATAAAACTTACTTGAAGCATGCATGAATTTCAGAGGCAACGTACCTTGAAGCGTAATCGCAAAAAACTATAGACTTAAAGCGTAATCGGTAGAACGCGAAAAACTATAGACTGATCAAGATTTGTGTTGGACACAATCTCTTTTAAGACAAAATACATCCTCGCTATAGTGCTATGAGATGAATTGGCGTTTGTCTCTCGAGATGCAATGATCAACACTAGTAGTAGTAGCACTGCAAACTACTAATCTATCGAACCAAAATATGCATTGCATTCTCTCTCAAAGAACAGAAGTTTTAATGCAACAAAATTGTATGAATGCAAAAGTAAAGGTCTGAATAATTAAGTACGAAATTATGGAATGGAATGACCCTTATTTATAGGCCGTAGAAAGGTGCAAATATGTCCAAGAGTTGCACTAGTTCGGCCTAAAAAAGATAAAAACGTGCACCGGTTCGGTTGAAAAAATCGATTCGGTTCAATTGCACTGGTTCGGCCCAAGGGTCGCAGTCATTGGGCATTTAAACTGTCAGATTCTGTTGGGTCACGCGGGCCTATAACAAACGAGGTCAGAAACCTTCGAATCGGGTTAACCAGATCCAGAATTAAATCTAGAAGAAAATTAATTTAATTAATTAATTAAAGTAAATTTTCAATAAAAAGATTATTATCTAAATGATCCAAACCCAAACCCGAACCGATCGAACGGCAGCGGCACGCGCGCGTGTATTAGTTTGGGCCAAAGCCCATGCTACCTAAGTCCTTCTCATCCACAAAAGTAGGATGTCCCTTGGAATCCAAACTCTTAACCAACGTCAAGCTATATAAGCTATTAGAAAGTTTCACATTTTTCCTATATATATAGGACTAACATTATTTTCATCTAAAATTATTAATATTTGGAACTTACTTTGGATTCAATTTTCAATTCACATATAAATAATTTTGCCCAACCAAATATACAATCTTAAGTTCCATGTGTATGTAAATACATTGCCACTTAAATCCACACATAAAAATATGTGGGATTTAATTTATTTTAGCTCAAACTTACTTAAAATTATGTTTTTCTAAACCACTTTTCCAACAAGTTCAAACTTCTTAAAGTGTTATGTAACATCATTTGATCAATATTTTGATTTTTTTTTTCCTAACTTGGGAAAGATCACGAACTTAATTCATTTGAAGTTAACGTTACTATTATGGTAGCTTATACTATGGAATATAGAAAATTAAGCACTAATCCACTTCCAAATGATGTCTTATGAGTATCCTGCCTTTATTATGAGAAGTCTAAGGACACAGATGTGTCCAAACACATCCAGACGCAGATGTGTTCAGAATCATTAGATACACGTAAAGCCCTTGATAGATTGAGAACTTCATATGCATCTAACGACTCTAGACACATCTGTATCTGAATGTGTTGTCCCTAACATTACTCTTTTATTATTGATACAAGTTAGGACATATGCAAAACAGAATGATATTATGTAATTGTGTCTTCACTTTTATGTGAATGTGTGTGTAAGTGTTTGTGTAATTATTATTATCATTAAAGTAACCATGAATTAAATAAAGGAAATAAAGAAGGAAATAAAATAGAGATTAATTCGGTGTGAATAAATTTCACTTGAAACAAACTCAAAAGGATTAAATTAACATTTGAGTCAGATAATCAAACACAAGAAACTTCTATCATTTTTTTCCCTCTTCAAAACAAACATTCAAATTTCTAAGTTTGTAAGGCTACATGAGAGGGCTATTGAGAAGTCCAGGCCAATTTGAACCAATCCCATTAATCCAACTTTCTCTTCCAGAATCAACCTCTCCCATATTGTGTCCCTCTCCACCAATCTGCCATGGGAACCCCCACAAAACCCTATTCTCTCCTCCCTCTCTTCCATTGCATATCTCTTGCTTCATTGTTGTCACAGTCACAGCCGCCGTTGTTGCTGCACAACTCATATGATCTTGATCAGATGGAATTCCCATTTCTCCACAATTTTCCATATTCGCCAAGTAATTTCCATTAATACCCATCCCATAATTCATGTTTTGGAACCCATTTGGGGCTTCAGCAGTAAATCCAACCCTTAGAGCATCAAGAAATGAAGTAGTTGTGTGAGGAGAAGATTGGACATTAGTCGCATTTGGGTTTCCAAGAAAATCACAGTGGGTGATGTTATTATGATTTCCCAAAACTGAAAAATCATGGTGATCACCATCAAACCCTAAATGCCCATTTTGTTGCTTGTGGAGCCTAGCAAATGCAAGGCTGAGATCACTGGAATAATCATAGGTTAAGGGTGGGAGAGTGCTAGAAGATAGAGGGCTGGGAATGGGTGTGAGAGATTGATCTTGGCTCCTCTTTGATGAAGATGATGATCTCTTGTTTTTCCTGCATCCTCCACCCACTGGAACATTTCTCAGAGTTCCCCCTTTGGTCCAGTACCTTCGGCATGATTTACAGAAGTACCTTGGCTGAGTGAGGCTGTAGTTGTTATAGTAACAAAATTTGGTGTTGGTGGAATCACATCTAGGGCATTTCAGAGCTTGTTCTGGCTGTGGCCTTGGTTTCTTCTGATCTTGCTGTGTTTTTGTGCAAACTAACATGCTTTCTAGGGTTTGAGTACCCATTTCCTGTTATCAAAAGAAACAAATTCAAAAGGATCAATTAGCTACCAACATTGCCACTACTCACAAATACATCTTTACATATATGATTCTATTTGGGCTATAACTACAAAACATAACTAAAAGGAGGAAGAAATTGTGATATTAAGAGAAATTCTATAGTGGATTAAGCAATCAAAACAAGTCAAATTAGTAGGAGTAAGAATTAGTTAACCCAAAACTGTCAACCAAGCTTTGTGTAGATGCAAGCACACATGTGAAGATGAAATGATTTTACTCACTTTAGATTTTGAGAGAACTTTAAACAGTTCGATTTGTATTTTGATAGCAAGGGTAAAAAATTGGCTTCATCCATCTTTAAAAGCACAAATATTTTATTAATTTGCAATTCTAATTTGTCGGAAACTGCAGGAAAAACAAAGGATGAAGGGAGGTTTAATGGGTTTTTTCTGTAGAGTTTAATGATTTCTAGTCTATTCCCGTTTTTATGTTGAGAAAGCAAAGGAAAAAACTCCAAAATTTATTGCTAAAACACTTTTAACAAGATCCCCGTATAAATTTTTTTGGATAAACAGATCCCCATATAAAATGAATGGCAAGAAACTAGAAAAGAAAATAAAATCTTGTCCCCCTTTCTTTCACCTCTTTTTGTAAACCATAGGAAAAATCCCTCCAAGATGAATAAAGATTAAACCTTTCTAAAATTATACAAAGATCACAAACAAAAGAAAGTAATGAAAGAGCAAAGTATACTTGATCGAAGAAAAAGACTTTCGAAGATAACAGTGTGTGAGCTAATGAGGTGTTTTTCTCAGCTTACCTGGTGATGTTGTGCACTTGAAGGATCCATCCAGGCACTATCAGTGACCCTCTTCCTGAGACTGAAAGAGAGAGTGTTTAATTCAGAGAGAGAGAGGGAGGATTTTTGAAGAGTTGAGATGCAGAAAGGGAGATATATAGAGATTATATATAACACTGAAAGAGGGGGGATAGGGAGTTTATGGAAAGTGGAGTGAAATGAGGCCCTAGCTCTGCCTATTTAAATATAAAAAGCTCGGATTATATCTTGTACTCGAATTATTTTATTTTGTAGACAGAGAGAGAGAGAGATTGTAATGATTAGTGGGGATGTACGATATATATGGATGTGTGCAAGTCTTGCACGCAGAGAAAGCAATCAAGGAGAGAGAGAGTGTGTTTAGATCAGGCTGCTGGCAACGGATTCAAATGCCAGTTTCTGTGTGGGTCCCCATTGCGTGGAGAATGCAACTGTACTTGCGATCCAACTCAAATCTTCACCCGGCTCCTTTCCCTCCTCATCGCCAAAAACTCGGCGACTGTCTCAACTAGCAAATAATCTGAGACACAAACCAAGGAAAGTAAACAGGAGTAGTCCAGGGAACTTGTATTTGGTTTCTCTGAAAAATTTCAAATTCTTTTGAAGAAATTATATTATTTATGTCGAATTTTTCTGAATTTTTAACAAAATTTTATTTTCAAATCCTCTCTATTACAGTAATTTAATGTATATAAATTAAATTGATCGAATACAAACACAAAACTATTAAATTAAAAATAAACCATTTTAAGTAAGTGTTAGAGTATGTCTTTTTGTCTTTATTGAACTAATGAAAGCTATAAATAGTATCATTAACTTTGATCTTATAATTATGAGTGATTAATCAGTGATGTGAGAAACGTTCTTCCACACCACACATTTTCGTAAACTCTACCACTAATTGTATACCACAAGAATATGTGATGTTAAAGGGTGTTAGTCTATTAGAACACGACTCCGCAATGCCCAAGGATCACCTAATAATTTTTTTTGGTTTCATTTACAACTAATGAGTAATTTCGTATATGTCAAATTAAGTTGTTAGGATGATTTCATGACCAAAAAAAAGTTGTTTAACTAGTTTGACATACATATTTGATAGGTGTTAAAATAAATTCTGCAAAACATTGTGGTACTGAATACTATTAGAATACTCATTGACGTTCTATTTTATTTGGAATGTTTCGTAGTTAGTTTTTGTCATTGAGTTATTTATACTTGTTTTTGATAACCGAAGTATCCGTTCAGCTTGAAATATGTTTTACATGTTGTCAACTAGTCCTTGGGGTCCTAAGTTAACAATCGGACAAACCTCCAGTGGCTCCAAATATGTAGTTGTCGAGATTTGACTGTAAGATGTCTGGATTTTTAGCACATCCCAATTTACAAGTTTGTAGTTATTTTTCTTAAAAGTACTTTCAAGTATAAATAATAGACCAAATTTTAAAAAAGTTCACAAAAAATAAAAATAATTCAAATTAAACATGGTCTTTTGTGCTTATTCGTCGTCTTTAATAATTTTTTTTAGATTTTAGATATAATTTTATACTTTTTAGATACTTTTTATCGAGATGGACTAATAATTTATCAAAAATTGAGACCAAAACAACAAATGCGAAAAAAATTAAATAGAGACAAAAAAGAAAGTTAGGCCAAATGAAGCCCGAGTTATTTATACTTAAAAGTACTTTCAAGAAAAATAAGTAGTTTTTCATTTCAATACTTTCGCTTATACGATCTTAATTACTATGTCATTTTTAAATTTATTAACGTGAATGTCAAAGTTATCTAGGTACTTTTGTGAGCATTCACAGCAACTCGTCAACTAGTTACTAGTTTTACTATTACTCTCACGTCAATATTTTGCTATCAATAAGGTAACTATTGAGAATGAACGACATATGTTCACATCTATTATATTATATAATTATCTAGTGATAAATTAAATAGTATGACATAAAACAAGTTCAAAATATATCCCTAGTTATATCAAATTAATATTGTTCAAGTACACCAAGCTATATATTATGATATAAAACAATTAAGTTCAAAAAAACTTGGTGATCATGACCTCAAAAAAGAAAGTAAAAAATATAAAGAAAATCCCACAAATGGTGAGGCCTCATCTTCTTGAGAAACCTCACGTTAAAACAGACTGTGCACCACCCCCTCTCCCCACCCCCACAAACAAACACAAGAAATAGCAATGGATTTCCAATGGTGGAAGGGTTTGAAGGTTCTGGGTACTGATGTTGACCAGTGATGATATAATGGTAATGGCGGGGGACACTAACGTGAGAGAAGGTTTTGCCCTTTGTTTGCTTACATGACCCCACCCCAATTCAACTATGTTCTGTTGCCTCTCCTGCCCCTAATTTGCTCCCCTTTTCTAAGATAGTAGTATTAGTTTCTCACTGGTCTTAATCACCACTTGATTGTACTATAAGGTTTTCCTTACTTTCTTTTTATCTTTATTTAAATTATTTTCGCATTTGATAATTTTACTTTAAATTTTTATACATTAATAATAGGTAACGTATATTGCCACCAGCTAACTTGACCGCTTGAAGAATGACCAATGATAAATAAAATTTAAAATCGTAACTTAATTAATGATATGCGGGTCTCTGTAGCGAGCAGTTACTGTCACATTGAATGATAATATCATACTAAACGTCCGAAGTATCATTTAATTCCACCGTTTGATCCAAAAAAAATATGAAAGAATTAATAATTTCTTAGGACATAATTAATATATATATATATATATATATATACACACACACAGTTGGAAAGCTTGTTGTTGGATTACAATAACCTTAGGGTCAATCTTTATTGAAAGAATTTGAACCATGAGATGGGGTTGGCCAAGGGAAAGGAATCATTTGAGAGAATTTCTTCTCCCTTAAGATATCAAATGATGAAAACAATCCACTGAAGCGATCATCACCCAATCAAATCACAACACCAGGTAGCTAAGGCTACTTATTTTTTTAATATTGTTGAATGACCCCCATAGATTTAGGGCCAAGATTATTGGAGTGGCGTGAAAATCAATGTCGCCAACCATAATTCCACACATCTAATCAATGCAAATAATGAAGAGACAATCATTTATCCCACACTCTCTCTCTCTCTCTCTCTCTCTCTCATTGTGTTTGGATCCTAGGAAAATGGCTTTACCTTCTTGCCACGTTGGGAATACTATAAATTTGGAACTGTATGGAAACAGCGAGAAAATAGGATACAAGAGCAACAAATATAACAACACGAAGGCGTTGATTTAGTATAATGAGAGAGATTGACCAAGAGATTTGTCTTTTACGATCACGAGATTAAATTTTATTAGAATCAAAATCACTAAACAGCAAAAGTTACTGAAGGTATCTCCAGTCAATAATTTTAAAATTTTGAGAACTAGTCGGTATTAGATTTGAAGTAATTTCAAAGGTAGTCACTATAAAAATAAAAAGAGCAAGAAATATCTAAACAACACTCTCGTATTAAAATGTGGGGACAATTATGTGATGTTTAAGGTGCTTGTCCCCCAAAATTGGTTCAGTAGCAGGAGAGAGGCTAATTAAGGAATTTGTAACTCAAGATTACGAGGTTGAATCTCATCAAAATTAATTAATAAGGATCATTTGAGGTTTGTCCAGTCATTAATTATAAAACCCCAATAGCTAGTCGGCATTAGCTAAGTTAGGAGTAATTTCAAAACCATCTAAATATCTTGACTATTAAAAAAAGAGCAAGAAAAATCTAAACTAAATCTCATATAAAAAAGCAGGGACAATTACATGATATTTTTGTTTAATAAATTTATTTTTTATTTTTGAAATAAATATATGTGTTGATGAGGGACCTGGAGAATTTATTATTGGTGATTTTGTTAAGCATATTGATAAGATGTGATACTTTGAAAGTATGAAATAAAATTAATCTTGAATTTGGGTGCCGGTCGACATTGTGGGAAGAGTGGGACCATGGTGTATGATGGGAGATCAATCAAGTAAGTTGACTGGTCAAAGTTATTGTATATATCTATGAGTCAAAGAAAACAATGGGAGAAAAAGTGAAAGTTGGGGGATATATAGGAGACTGTGCCCCCAATACATTAGATGTGGTAGAAGTAGCTAGCTAGCAGCAATGAGAAGAAAAGAATCAACTATCCCCCGTACACTACTGATTCTGTGAATTAAGACATGATATATCATATTATCCAGATTTCTGCAGCCTTTGTCCCTTCCACATTCAGATTGTGAAGATCTCATGCAGCCGTTAAACTCTGCCTTTTTACATGCTCTACTACAATTTTTATGTATATGATCTCCAAAACTAGTTTGAAAAATCACAACATTTATTACAAACCCCATTCATATCTAATGTCCCTTTCTTTTTCTTTTTTTAATGCATTTCTTCGACATTTTATATTGTTTTCATCATTTTTACTGACTCGAGAAAAACTGAGGAGTGGTGAGAGGTTACTGATATCACCCCAATTTTTGAAAAAAAAAATTCATCACCTAAATATATTTTATTTAGGAGGCAAATCACTAACAAATAGTGAAGAATTAATCTCGTGTAATTCTCAAATTTATTATAGTCTGTTACTGTCTAATTAACTCAATTAAAATGGTATGTGAAATGAGACTTGGCAAAATGTTAGGAATGATTTTTGCATGAGAAGGGGACAAAAAGCGTGGCTATGAGGCATGATTTTTGTTTTAATATTTTCATTTTCAAATTTGAAAAATGCTTAGTAACAAGAGAATCAAAAATATCGATGCGTTATCATATTTTCATTTTCGGAGAAAACAGTTTGCCCTAATTTACAAAACATTTTGTAAAGCGAGAGAGTCGGGAAAGAACACGGCGAGTAGATGGGGGGCCCAAGGTAGGACAAGGCTTAGTGAGTGGTCGGTGGAATGTGGGACCCTCGTATGATTCCAGTTGTCGGATAGTACACGTGGTATGAAAATGCGGCTAAGTGACGAATATTTCAGTTTACGATGAATGACAGAGGAATAGATTAGCGGAACAGAGAGAGCGGCACTGTCAAAATCAAATTGCCATCATTGGTTTCGTTAGTGGGGTGGTGGTCCCCCCCCCCCCCGGTGAAGGAAAGGATAAATGTCCCAACCACCTTGTGTGTTTTACTTACTTAGGTGTGTAGAGAGAGAAACTATGCCTACAATCTCTCGCCCCAAAATAGAATCGAATGTACTACACCCTCAATTTTATAATAGGGACAGAATTAACATTCAACGATTTGGGGGATTAAAAAAAAACTTAAGAAGAGAGAGAATTAAATGTAATTTCAGAGTTTGAAATATAATTTTTTAAATTTATATTTAAGTCCTAAAATTTTTTGAAGGATTCTGAGTGTTCCATTCTTCATATAGTTCTACCCTTGTCTATAGTGTTTCTGTTTAGTTCTAAAAAATATATAACTATTGTTTTACAAAAATAATTGTTTGTATTTCCTTGAAAAAATCTTATATAGTGTTTGTGCTTTAGTTTTTTTTTAAAATAATACTAATTTAAGACTTTGAAAATCTTTAATAAAAAATCAAGAAACTATACACAGAAACTTTAGTTTTTATTTAAAATGGTTTTCAAAAAAAAAAAAGATAAGAATATAACCGGACAAAGAGAGTATGTTGAAACGATTCATAAAAAATGATAATTAGTCAATGATTGTGTCGATAAAGAGAAAATTAATATTGTTATTATTAAATTTTGAATTTACTTTGAAAGTTCTAACAAATAAACAATTTAAATTGTCAAAATTAAATAACGAGGGTGATGTGGGAGGCCCACCTGCGCTATTATTTGGTCCAATCGGTGGGGGGTAGATAGGGTTTCCATTTTTTGGGTCTTGAGAAGAACGGTGGTAGTCACGTGCTTGGCGTAGCATTTAGTGCAAACATCACGTGGTTTCTGAAACGGAGTTATTTGGGGCCGTTGAAGGAACAAGGCCTAACAGTATAACGTGGTATGAAACAAAAAAAATGGTGTCAGCAGATGTGTTCAAAAAATGCAACCCGCACTCCAAGTTTAGGTAACGGACCAGGCCTTCCCTTGCGTGGTATGCATGTTTAGAGAGAGAAAACTCGCAGCTCCATACGTATGTAATATATATAGAGACACGGTCAGAGAGAGAGAGAAAGAGATGGGTCGGTGTGGTGGGATTGAATTGGGCTGGAATTGTTTTTGGCTGTATGTGGCTACTTCTGTCTGTTAGTGGATGTACATTTGTAGTGGAACAAAGTATCCTTGATAATGGGGGGGGGGGGGGTCCCTATGGCTTGCTTGTGGCTATCTTCCATCAACTAGCTTCCAATCTGGTATGATTGTAACTGTCTTACTTGTACCTTGAATGCAAAATGTCATGGACCAAGATTCGAATGGGCCCGCGAGGTCTAAATAAATACCCATCAAAACGAAATCAAATTTCATCAGAAATTTTTCCCTAAAATGATGCACTACGTTTGTGGTCCTCCTACATGGAAGAAGAAACTAAACCACCGCAATCCGCACATTTATGGATGTTGATGCAGCTACATAAAAAAGAGGACCAAGAAACCATACTGCGGAAACATAAAATAAAGATCACGTACCAAATAAATAAATAAATTATTAAACTTTTATTTGTGTGTGTGTGTGTGTTTATAATTGAAGTATTCAAGCAAGATGTTTCTGCATAGACAGCAATGCAGCAATCTGAGAAGTTCATCTCTATGACCAAAAAAAGATTTCCTTGAAACCCATCGATATCGATGATTACAAATTTAATTGACAGTCATATTTAGTACTAAATTTAGGGGTTGGAGTATTTTTCCAGACAAGATTTCACCCTATTCATAAAGAAATTCCTCTTTCCAATATATCCATGTAGGGGTGAAATCGAGTTCAGTTCAGTCGGTTTTTACGTGTATGATCGAACCAACCACTCGGTTCTAGAAGGAAATATAAATCCTCGATCTCAACTGAAATTATTGATGGACAGAAATTGGTTGGGACGTGGTTCTATACGGTCAAATTTTTTGGAAATTTTAGAGCTTTTGGACTGGACTTAAAAATTATTTGGGCCTTCCATGAGTGGCTTCAAAACATTTTGGCCCTGGTAATAATGTTTGGACCACGCAAAGAATGAAGATAAAAAATAAAAACAAACAAACTAAAAAACCCAAAAAAAACCAACGGTTTGGATTTTTAGTACATTTATCGGCTCGGTCAGTCCATGGTCCATTTGTCCAGAACCAAGACCGAATTGAGATCATATTTTTTTCTAAAAAGAAATTCAAAACCGATTGGATTAAAAACTAGACCGACCAAACTCCGAAAATTCTGGTCGGTTCAATTTGGTTGTTTTTTTAACCCCGTATACCCAAGAAAGAAATATGGTCAATCTGATCGACTCAATTGCATATATCAACTCCCAAGAAGAAAACAAAACTTGTGGCTTGGGCAGCAGAATCATAGCCGATGAATAGACTTAAAAATATCAAAATCGAGTCTAAGAAAACATGTTTGATTATCAAAGAAGAGTAATACTAGAAACAGCTCACTACATGGGTGTAGTGAGCCCATCTGGCC
>JABCMJ010011348.1:0-10106 GCA_014822125.1 Arbutus unedo | reverse complement strand
TAAGCTTTTGCAATCCGTGGACTAATACCCCTATAAGCTTTTGCAATATGTGGACTAATACCCTTCTATCAATTTCATATTTCGGACAACAAGATAAACCAATTTCGAGTATTTATCAACAAATAGATAAAACGCTAATATGCATATTTAAATAAAAAAGTGAACAGTGATCCTACTGCAATCTAATATCCTAAAGGTCGGAGTTATTTTTTCTACCTTATTTTGAAGCTCTAGTTAAGAAACAACTTTGGATTCGTTGAATCTAGCACGGACAAAATCTCCCTTGCCAAGAACACTCACACCTCATAAACTCTCAAGAACTTTCTGATAACATCTAATTATACGAAATTATAAATGGAAAAGATTATTTTCCCTTGTTTAAATAATGATTTGGTCCCTTAATACGTAATCAAATTGAAATAAAAACAGAATAAATTCAATACAAAAGCGTCCACCTCCGTTAATAGCATACGAACAGATTGCTCGAGCAGCCTCAAATTTGCTCGAGCCAACTTCAAAATGCACAGTCGCTCAAGCGAGCTCCCAATTCTCAGATTCTAAATTTTAAATAATAAAAATTAACTTGTTAGCAGAAAATTCATTAATATTAATTTAAAAATTAAGGTTATCACATGGTGCTCTTTATTTATCGATAATAATTGCATGACCATTTTTGTTAATGGCCAAACTTTTGGTATTTTAATTTTAAAAAGTTGGTTATATAATTCATATTTTAAGGCTGGGAACTATAACTTATTTTGTAACTTTTTTATTTTTTATTTTTTGGAAACATTTTCGAAAACACTTTTGATAAATATGTTTTTATTTAGTATTTTTATAAACTTTCATAAAATTTCTTGAAATTATCAAAATAATAAAAAAGTGTTTTACTTCTTTAAGAACACAAGATCCGATGATCTACTATGATCATAGTTCGTCTCTCACTCTCTCTCCACTTTCTTCTCCTCCTCTTTCTCTTTCTTTTTAAGCACACGTCGTAGTCATAATTCGTCTCTCTCTCTCCATCCACTTGTCATAGTCATGGCTCGTCTATTTCTCTCTCCCTCTCTCTATCTCTCTCTCTCTCTCTGCAATATATAGTTTCTTAGAAAAAAAAATTATATTGATAATAATGCAAGAAAGAAAGAAATTAATATTATTAAATATAATTTATGTTGATTTTATTTTTTATTATTTACAAAAATATATTACCAAACATGTTTTTGGTCAAAATAAATAGAAGTCTATTTTTAAATTTTTATAAACAAGAAACAGAAACATTACCAAACGGACCCTATTAATGTTTTTTTTTCTGTTGAGTTGAACTTTCAAATTTTTAGACTTTTGGTATTTAAGCACGCTGCTCAATTTGGTAAGATTAAGGTGGGGTAAATCATTTTGGATGTTTAGCTACAAAATACATGTTGCAATAATGCATTTAAAAAAATAAATTAGAAAATACATATTTAGATGTGGTTTTTAAATTCTATATAAGAATTTACAAGATATCCTTCTATAAAATTTCTATGCATTATTATCCAAAATACTTTTACAAACCAATATAATTATAATTTATAATTAAAAAGATAGTTTCCAAATATTCGTGCAAAACCACTAAGGGACCTGAGAGGGTTCTAAAAGTTTAAAAAAAAAAAAATTAGGAACTAGATTTAAATTTTAAAAATTATATTTCGGCCTTCTCTCTTTTTAAAAGAGTAATACTACGAACACAAACCATCCGCGTCCGGAATCGTTGGATACACGTAGAGTCATCAATAATTCAAAAATTCCACATGCATTTAACGATTATGAACGCATTTACATCTGAATAATCTATGTACACAAATTTTTTCTTTTCAAAAAGAATTTTAACCCTTAAATTTCGAATCCTAATTTCACCCAAATTAGCCGAAATTGTTAACATGGGATAAATACTGCAGTTGAGACCCAATACAAGTGTCCATAAATGCAATGACGTGTTTTGTAAAGAATTTATTGCATGGTCCCCTCCTTCACAAGATGCATGTACTACAAAAACTGAGCACCGTTGGATTAATACTAGTGGACACTATTTTATTGAAAGACAATAGTAGTGGAGTACCTTTACAAGTATGCCCTTGTGTTTCCACTTATTAGAATTATCTTTTTTCCTTGAGGGCTCTCTCTTTCAATGGAAGATGATTTTACGATCTATGATTGGATGATTCTCTCTCCCTTTGTAGTTGTGATAATGTTGTCTTTGTTTTAATGGAACATGACATGTAACATGATCTGCGATAATGGAAACTGTCATATGTTGTGATATACGAGAATAAATTATACGCAGCACAAAAATTTGAGATAAACTCTCGTCGACAAGTTTATCGTGCGAACTTTATGTGTCGGAGATTGAGAAATATATTAAACAATACTTCTAGTACGCGAACATATTTCATGTGTAATCAATTGTCCTTTTCTATTCATTTGATGCATTATTTCTTGTACTATTTTGTGTCAAAATTCAAGGGTTTCTGACTTGACAATATTGTAGTGCCAATAATGCATTGGAACAATAGACCAAATATAATCTTATTTCTCTAAGACTCTTGTTGTGATACAACAAGAATAAATCACATGCAACACAAAAGCTTGTAGATAGAATCACGTCTATAAATTTGTCATACGTGATCATATTTCATGTGTGTTCAAATGCCCTTTTCTATTCGTTTGATGCATTGTTTCTTGTATTATTTTTTGTGTCAAAACATATTGAACGTCACTCCCTTCAATTTGATGAATGTGCCCACTCTCTAGTGTGAGGTGTCCCCTAAATTTGATAAAAGAACAATGCTACTAACATATCACGTTGTACATAAAATTATACATCATGACTATGTGATATCTACTAAATTGAACACATATCAAAATTCATAGAATTCGTTTTTATATTTTATACTTCAAATGACATGTTACATAGACATGATGTATCATTTAATATACAACTTAATGTGTTAGTAGAGTAATTCTCGATAAAAACAGCTTGACCCCTTTGCATGTACTACGGACGTTCGTTGCAGGGTTTAAGGTGCATATTATAAAGTTGGGCCTTGACCCCACTCATTAGCAATGCACATGGAATTGGCAGTCTGCAGCGCTTCACCAAACGCAACGGGAACAAATTGAAATGTTACATACGTATAGTCTACACTTGAAAAGATTATTGGGTAGTCTTGACTGGTTCTACACTACTGCCACGTAATATTTTAATACTTTTTTTTATTATAAATTTTTATGCGGCCTAACTGTTAGGTGGTCTCGGGACACCGTCACATAGTGTCTCAACACCTCTTCCTATCATAAATTTATGCGGAATTCATACACTTACTGAACTCTACATAAATTTATTTTGAAAAAAAGTATTAGGACATCACGTGATAGCGTCTCAAATAACTTCTTGGCAGATGTTTTGGATAGATTCCATCGCCAAAATTTGATTTTTAGTCTCAAAAATTTTGAAAATCAAAAATAGAAACTAAAAACAGATAAAACCTGGTGGGATTTGAAGAGCTATTAGGCAAGTCCAGCTGTGAGCGATTGTTCATGACGGCATGATTGGTGCAGAAGAAAGTAACCCACAACCACAACCTGTTTTTCTTTCTCTAAACTCCCAAAAAGACATTGTTTTGGTCTTTCAAAGTTTTTAAGTTTTGAGCACCAAAACGACATCATTTTGGTGCCCTACATGCTATAGTGCAGGAGACGCACTATAGCCCCCTGATCCATCAAAATTCGAAATGTGAGCCATTGCATAGCTTCCTCGAACTCCCTCAAGGTGGAGCTGGCTATAATTAGAGAATGTAGGTCTAAAATTGTGCGCTACACATAGCTAATATAAATCTATCCTCTATATCTAGTATGTGAGTTATGGCGCAGTAGTACATTTGTGACGGGGAGATACATACCTCTAGCAGTAATGGTGCCAACTCTCTCTCTCTCTCTCTCTCTCTCTCTCATATTTACTATACATTGAAGTTGTTCAACCCCCCGTATAAAGCATGGGCGCATTAACAGGTAGGACTGGTATAGCATTCAAAGCTAAGGTAGAAACAAGAAATGGCAAGGGGTGCAAAAGGACCTCCTAAGACCATAGTTGGTCCCTTGTCAGAAGTTCGATTCAATACGATAGAGGCACGTCCTTCATGCAAGCAAATTCATCAAAATACAAGCTGCAAACATCCATTGCTCCTACTGATCAGTGGTTGGGCCGATCCTTTATGATGACGAACCTATCTTCTTAACCAAATCAGTACTTCCCACTCCCCTACTTTTTGAAGTTTATTTGCATTTGCATGTGTTGTGTTCTTACAAAAAAATGAAGTGTATTTACAGATTAGTCCTTCACAAATGGTTATTGTTCTAATAGCCAAGTGTCATAATCATTTATTAAATAAGAAAAGGAGAGAGAGTGTGCGTGAAAGTGAGTGAGTATGATGCCAAATGACGGAGGAGATAAAATAATTCGCACAATCATTTGGCAGTTCATACGTCAGAATGATGCTAAAGAAGGCTTCAGACAGAGAGAGAGAGAGAGTGTATGATGCCAAATGATGAACGAGATAAAATAATTCACAAAATCATTTAAGAGCTGATACGTCAGAATATGATGCTAAAGAAGGGTTGTGGAAGACATGGGCTTTTACCTATTAGAATGCTGCTGTTAGAGGGTTTTGAGCTCAGTCTGGCCCATTTATTTGAGCTCTCTCACGTTCTGCGTTCTTTCATTTACATCTCCCTCTCTCTCCTCTCATTTACACCATCCTCCCTCTCTCTCCACTCTGTCTGAATTGCATAACATAAACAGGATTATTAGTGTTTTGTTAAACGAGTTCAAATGACTGTTACGAAAGAGTGATCAGTTTGCTTTGTTCTGATAATTTTGGCTGCTTCAGTTGTTCAGGTTTGCACGAGGTTCTGTTTTGGTTTGCCTTGAGTGAGAATGTGGGTTTGCACGAGGGTAAGGTTGGGTATTTTATGTTCGGACAAATATCAGAATCTGTCTGAATTTTTCATCTATATCTGACAAAACAAACACATCCACAGCTATATCCTGAACAAAACAAACACGGACTCATATCATACATATCCCGAGGCATGTCCCATAAATCCCTTGACATTGGTATATCCCACAAATACAGTATATATATCAAGGGATTTCGTATCCCCTAACTATATCCTATATCCCCAGGCAAACAAACAGCACCTAAGTGTATGCGGCTGTGGAACAAAATGAAATGACCATTCACTTTCTTAACATTTTCCAACACACACACAAAATGGCGACTAACATTAAGGCCAAATCATTACCCCAAAAAATACGAATATAAACAAAAAAAAAAATTAAACAGGATTTGGGATGAATAAACATGTTTTGTTTTTCTCATCTACACGAATAGAGTTTTCAAAAAAAAAAAAGTTGTGAACAAAAAAATCCAAAGGTCACCATGGTAAAGATTGCAATTGAAAGCAAATCAAAGACTCCATTAAAAAGAACCGCAATTCACAGTAGATATTAGGTATAGAAAATGACAATACTGGAAAGTGGTGGGTATAATCTACTAATTACCAGAAACGATCCAGCTCCAGTGTGCCTTCATGTTGGCATACGGCCTTAAAGAAAACCTTCAACCCCTCGTCCTAATTGCACCTCCCTATAAATGGTCATAGCTTCTTCCATAACTTTGGCTTGTGCTAGCAACTGGGATCTCTTCTTTCCAGAAGGATGTGTTGAAAGGTAATCTCTCAACGCCGACGCCGACGCCGATTCGCCTGTCACCTTGCCCAACTTCTCGTACACTTTGGGTGCCACTCGAGGGTCGTACCCAGCAGAAGCAACCAACAGTATCCCTATGTAATCTGCTTCCATTTCCATCCTACAAAAACATAATGAGAATAAAGTTGACAGGGTCAGTATGTAAGCTTACACTTGGACTTCAACATACAATTTCTGAGCTCCACCACCAGAGGGCTTGAGAGCCAGTGTGCTAAATCTGGATGGAACTGTCCATATAACAGAAAAGCAGATTCACCAAGTCCCCGTGTCCTTATTGAGAGAGCAATATTTCACCCGGGTAATTTGTGAATACAAATAAAGTTTATCGCACATATGTAAACCCATACTCGCTATACATAAATTTACTATGGGTGTCTCAACCGAAGGGAAAAAAATAAGATCAGTTTAAGGCTTCGGGGAGGGAGGACTGAGGAGTGCAAAAAATAAGGATCTCTAATTGGTTGAACAACTCAGGACATCACCATTGACATATAAAAGAAAAGATTACCTAGTGCACGACGCTCCCGCTACTATAAGGTCTGGGGAAGAATCGAATGTACACAACCTTATCCGCAAGCAAAGAAGTTGCGTACAATCGATCTGTTTAGTGCCTCTAACGTTATCTCATCTGTATTTTTTTTAAAATTCAGTCTATTTTCACGACTAGAACACATAAACCCCATGTCACATTGGGGCAATCTTACTATTGCACTCGGGCAACCCTTCATCAGAATTGACATATGTATAACAATGGAGATAGCCATGGCAAATCCATGACCGAGGTTCCTAAATATACCACTTACCAATTACACTCTACCAAGTAGCGACCTAATAAGTTGAATGACTCCTCTTGTGATTTTTGAGTCACCGTTGTCTATTTTTACATATATCCATGAATGTTTTGACATCATCAACATTTGCTTCTCCTTTGTACAAGAAAGATATGCCCATGCTAATCAACCTTTTAGATCACAACCATATTTCAAAGAGTAAAAGATAAACTAAAACAAGTTTCCTAGACCAAGAAGCTGTTATCGAGACTCAAGGGGTATATTGGTATTCCCACCACACTCCAATGTCTCTTCTGTCATATAATATGTTGAACAATGGTGAAGTGAAGTTGTTATTGTTCTAAAGGCAATACTAGGGTCCTGGTTTTAAGCTTCTAAGTTTTTAACCCCTTCTCAAGGGTTATATTGGTATTCCCACCACACTCAAATGTGTCTTCTCTCATATACTATGTTGAACACTGGTGAAGTGAAGTTGTTATTGTTCTAAAGGCAATACTAGGATCCTGGTTTTAAGCTTTTAACGCCTTCTAACTGCGCGCCGACAGTGTGTTCAGTAGCAAATGTCATTCCGGCCTTTACAAACTGCCAACCATCATGTCAACTGTCAAGGACCATCACATCATGCTAACATTTACAATCTCGCATGCATTTCATGTCCACGTCATTGCGTCAAAAGTGAGTATTCACAACAACGCTCATAAATAGATTATTATCATATAAACAGTTTACGCTGACCACATTTGATTGGTTAACTGCCCAATATCTCAAGGTTCTTTTAAGTAATCTGCAGTTAATATAAGAAAAATAGTTCTATAAAAAGTTAAGTTCTAAACTTCGATTAAATCTCAACTCCTAGGATACAACGGCAAGAGCTACTATTTATGGCATAAATTGGAATGTCAGGAAGCATTTGATGCAGCTAAGAGTTATCTACAGAATACGCTCACCCTGATGCCTCTGACACCAGGGAAACCTTTAATTCTCTACCTATCAGTCACAGATATGGCGATGGGATGTACGCTCACCCAACATGTTTTCTCCCAACAGCGCATATCATTCCTTGCAGCCGACCATTTCTTGCTCAAATAATAGACCGCACATTCAACGCCAACCTTGGTTGTTGCTGCTGGGTTGTCACAGCTTGGGCTTGTTCAGGAAGGGGCAACTAAACTTGAAAGTTTAGAAGAAAAGATGATACTATCGTTGTATCTCCGAAAACAACCTTCAACTTGCACGTGTTAATCATATAGCTTCATTGCGACGCTCTCCATGAAACAAGATGGTACAGAAGATATAGCCCACACAAGGAATTAACAAAATTACCGCACCTATAACATGTAATATGAGTTTTGGAAAAAACAACAAATGATAACACCAAGTTGAGGATTGATGAAACACATAAACTACTTGCGGTGAACCTGAACCATGTAAGTTTTAACCCATAACAACCACCTAAGCTAGTATCTGTTCTTAACAGGGCAAAAATTTCTAGCATTGATTGTGAATAATTAATTTACTATAACAAGGAAAAAACATACGCAAAAAAAGAATGGTACAAATGAAACTCAAAAAGAGGAAAACACACCTTCGGGAAAAAGGAAGCCTAAGGAAAAGCGACGACATTGTGTTAACAAGATCAGGCATAACGAACTGATAAAGAATCAACTGCAATATCGCAAACCAGAGATTTTTCGTAATCCCTTCAGCTGCATGCCGCGCCACCGCATGCCCAACCTATGAACCAACAGGCAACAAAAAAGACTTAAACCACATTACAAAGACCATCATATGCCGAAACTAGTATGCACCAATCCTATAGATACTGCCAGGCCCTTTGGATGTAAGAAATTCATCATTTTTTATGAGATTTGATGAGAAACAAAATGAACCAATAAAGGTTTATCTTTCTCACCATTTCTCATATCTTTTCATTATCCGAATAAGTGAAAGATACTCCTTTCTTTTCCTTTCTCACCGTGAAGGGAACGTATATATACCTCATGCCCAATAATTGTTGCAATCTCTGGATCAGTTCTGAAATGCTCTAACAGCCCAGTGAAAACAACGATCTTCCCACCAGGCAAGCAAAAAGCATTCACAACCGGTGCATTCACAACCAATACCTCCCAATTCAACCCCTCCAAATGCCCAGTAGCTGACTGGGACCCACGCTCCTTCCCCTTCTTTCTGCTCTCCTCGACCCACTTATCATCAAGAATCTCCTCGTCTCTATGCCATTTTCCTTCAGCACTCTCAGTCAACGCCGCAAAAATCTCGTTCCCACCACTGGTTGCATGGGTTTCGCCACCACTCTCCACCGCGTACCCTAGGTCACTCCACACCTTCTCATCCTGCCTCAACCCCCTCTGCAAAGCTTCAATTATGTCTTTTGAAATCAATCGGACACGAACGCTTTGCGGGTGGATCGCGGGGAGGATTTTCCCCTTGAACGCCTCCTTCATTTGCTGGAACTGAGACTCCCCGAGTCGTCTCTCGAGGCTTTTGGAAAGAAGAACGAAATGCTTTCGCTTTGTGTAGGGTACGGTTTCTAAATTTCCAAAATAGATGGTGATAAACGCTCCTGAACCTACCAAAACCACAATTAATACGGTTCTAGGGTTTTGAAACCATCGGCCAGGCCCACGTCGGCGGAAATGCCGGACCCGGTACCGATCAACATAGTAATATCTCCTGGCGCCGACGAGAAAGGGATTGTACGAAGTTTGTTTCAGACCAAATTGGAAAAAAATGTTTCTAGAAACGGGTATCGATGAATTGTACTGGTTGATTTCTCGAGTGGAATTTCGGATTGGGTTTTTGGGTACAATCTTTGAAGCAAAGCTATGAATCGCATCGAATGCGAACTTGGATCGCCTGTACCATCCCATGATGGCTGCTGAAGAACCCTAATCAATCACAGTTTTTGATGAATCCATGACAGATAATCATTCAAGGAATAGAAGTACGATACCGTGGATCATCTTGTCCAGCGAATATGACAAAGATCAGAGAAAATCGGAGTGCTAACGACGCTTTACTTGCTCAATGGTGTCGGTGGTGGTGGCTGTAGAAGGGTAGAAACTCCATCTCCCCGGTGACAGAATCAAGATTTGACATTTCGGGTAGGGATTTTGTTTTGGGAGAGGGTGCGATTCGATTATAATTTAGGGATCGAAATATAATTTTTTTTTAATTTTTAAAATTAATATCTAAGTCTTAAATATCTTTAAAAATTTTGAATAGGTCCGTGTCCCTCGCAACTTCCACATGGTTCCTCTCATAATCTCCACCGTATCGAAATCTCCTGCCCTTGTCAGAATCTTACTCAAATTCAGGTCAAAAGCTTCTTTCTTTACTAAGCACTCTAATTAAAAACTTTATTATTGGTATTGTTGTAATTTTAAAAGAGAGAAAACAACATTCAAAATTTTGAACAAAAATTTAAGTCTCTCTTGATTTGAATAAATTTTTTAAGTAAAGTTCAATGACTGTAATGAATTTAAAAG
>JABCMJ010011342.1:0-10366 GCA_014822125.1 Arbutus unedo | reverse complement strand
GGAAACTTCCATCATCTTCTATGCAAATTCCTTGTTATCATCATGCCAATAATCATATTATACAGCCCCATCTCCATAGATAATCAAATCAAATAATTACAGAACAGATTCTATTATACAAAACGTGAATTAAAATACAATATAAAAATATAAATCGAACAAGATACTGAACCGATACATGTGTTTTACACGTTCTTCTTAGGAAAAAATCATCGCCTCAACGTGGGTGTTGAAGATTTGCTTCGTCGTTTATCTTGCATGATAAAACAATTCTCACAAACGGATCGAGTAACACCTACTTAACCACGTTCAATTGTGATTGCCTCTCTCTCACTTGTATAAATGAAAACTGGGAGTTCAATCGTAGACAAAAATTCGTGTATCCAAAATTAAAAATAGGTTTGGTATTAATAGAACCATGAAAAACCTTTGAGTTGCTGAAATTGAAAATTCTTTGGTTGCACACCATGAATGATAGATAGTATAATCATTATTGGAGACTTTTAGGCTGTGTAACTGACGGAGCTCTTTAATTGTCGTGAGACCTTCCGATGTCCAATTCATTCACAATAAACCTTTTGAATTTCTAACAATTTATTTGGCAAGCCAATCACAAACGAGATTTTAACATATAATTGGCCAGTAATGAGTTTAAAACTCAACTAGCTTGATTTGTTTGTCATGGAGGATTACAATGAAGCCAAACCAAGGTTTGTTTACCTAACTACCTGATGTTTTTTGAACCATTAACCTTGTCATAAGATCCAGTAAATGCTCTTCTAAAATTACAATCTTACAGATGACTCTACACCTACCCCCCTCCCCCCCCAAAAAAAAGAAAAAGAAAATTATATTTAAAAGTCATAAATTGTCGGTGACTTGAATGATCCGAGTATCTCGTTTGTCATCAAATATCTACCGTAACATATCTGGCATGCTAGTCAGCCAAGAGAAAAAGTAAATAAAATAGAATTTAATACTAAATGATTCATTAGAAACACATGTCAGATGTTCAAAGACAATGTGCTTGACAAAAACGAAAAAGAACGAAATATTATTAACAGGTTGTGAAGAACATGTGTGCGACTAATTCCTTTTATTTCATATTTTGTGCCCATTACTTTTCTAATTAAAACATGTGGTCCTTAATTAGACGCTACAATATTGCTATTTGCACATGACAAAGGAAAATAGATTAATTGTATAATTGAGTAGTTTAATTTGTTTACGATTGGGAGTGTTTCTCATGTTTTATTTCCCAAACATCACCATTTTCTTGAGAAAAATTATTCCTAAAAATAATAGAAAGACAAAGTGGTCAACAAAGTTAATATTTTCTAAGTTGTACTTATCCATTTTCTGGCAACGAACAAAATGGAGGAATATTACTTAACTTTGAGGAGAAGAAATATTTATTATTATTATTATTTTTTATCAAAGGTGCTCACTTCCTAGAAGCTTCAAAGTGAATCGGCAATTTGATGCCATTATGCCATTAAAAGGTGACTTCGTTGTCTGTCAGAGCTTCTAGTCGACGATCGAGTTTAATTAATTCCTTTTTAATTTCAATTATTTTGTTATTTGAGATGGATGAATCAATGAAATTTTAATTCTCTGTTACTGATTGGTCAATTTCTGACTCCTATTAATTATTGAACATTTTTTACGAGATTAGTTTATCGAATATGATTAAATATAAGTATTTTGATAAAGTAGTAGACAAGGAGACTGTTTCTTTGCATACAAAATTTGACTTCACCCCCACTATTAGAGTATTCACATTATCCTCTCTTGAACTATTTTTTTTTATTTTAAGGAATAATTCTTCAATATATGTTTTACATTAGTCTTTTTAGATGTTTTTTATATTTTGTGATTGCTACAATATTTGAAAAGTTACTGTAGTTTCCTCATTCAAGGAATGCAAATTTGAATGTGATCACTATTCACGTATACATTAGAAAATATGACTCTCTAAAATATAAAAATGAGAATTTCTCTCTAATTTGATTCAAAAAATAAAAAAATTGATGTAGATACTCTTACATAGGGAGATTAACTCAAGTTTACATGTTATTACATTCATTCAATTTAAGGGAAAATATTATTCACTGCTCCACATTCTCTTTCATGTACGCCACGAAATGAGGAAAACATATCTAATTAATAATAAGTCTTGTTAATCACTATTATTAAATTGTGGATAATATATACATAATATTAATAAACAAAAATATTAATACACATCTTACGAATATCAATAAATATTCACATAATTTATAAATATTAATATACCTTTTACATATTATCTGCTACTCATTAACATTCTCCATTTGTCGTTAGCGGAACTACAAAGCAGCAATCCATCAATTCTTGGGCAAATCCCAAGGATAAGGTGATGATTTAGATTTTGGAAGCAGAGGATAATTTGTTCATCATGTGGGGTCACCACACCGTGCCATTCAACACCAAAATCCATAGGAACACCACCAGCCCTTGTACTTGATCAATCCACGTGTAATAAAAATAAAGTTGACCAGAGTCAGATGTTGACATTTATCTCCCAATTCCGTCCTTATCGTTTTCATCTTATGCCTTCTCTCCCCCTCTCTCTCTCTCTCTCTCAACTTTTACCGCAAATCCAAAACCTTACCGAATCCACATATCAAGCTACCCCAAAAGAGGCCAATTTGCACCGAAACCTATGAATTCGAACTAGTAAAGTTCGGGTAAGAGTAGAACCCTTATTTTGACAGCCACCAAAAATAATTAAGACTGAGTTTAAATTAAATTAAATTTTGTAAAAATCATTAGTATTATTTAATACTTTATGAGATTAATAATAATTTTTCGTCAATTTTTTTGTAATTCATTATTTGTTTTAAAAAGTGATAAAAAATTAATAAATATTATGGAATTGGTTATTTGAACTACTAAATTTTTATTATTTCTTTCTATCTATAACCACTTTCTTTGTCAGTTATTTCCGTCCCATTATAGGCATTTTAATTACTGGAATGAATAAGTTTACTAATACATTAAATTATACTTCGTATTTACGTGACATGCCATGTAACTTATGTATTTAAGTATAAAGTGTAAAATGAGGTTTCATGAATGTTAATTATATGGTAAAATTAGTAAATCTCATGAGTTATATAGCATGTCACGTAAGTATAATATATAATTTAATACATAACATGATGCGTCAGTGTCATTACTCAATTGGAATTGGTAATTTCCAAATTCTCACATAATTATTACTGTGATTCCTTTTGATAAAATATTTCATTTAATTAATTGACTAAAGAAACAGTTTTTACTAGAAAAACAGAGAATTCGGACTTAGTTAGGCAATGTACTTTTTTTAGTGGACCAAGGACCATGTAGTGTTTTTGACCGAATTTAAGTACATTATTCAGATTGGATTTGAACGGGGTTGGTGAGTTCGATAGTGCCCTAGATTTAGAGGTGAAAGTATAAATCGAAAAATTAAATTAAATAGGTAAATTTAACTAAATCGACAGTTTAGTTTAGTTTTAGTTCATTTTTGGTTTTAAATCCTTCCAATCCAAATTAAATTGAACCGAATCGGTATATGTAAAAAAACTTAAAAATTTAAAAATATAGTACAATAGTACACCGCATGTAATCGTGTATATATATAGAAACCTAATCGTTTCCCTCACTTTCACTTTTCATTTACCCTTAGTCTCCCGCCACATTCACTTTTCATTCTCAGTGCTCTACCACTCACAATCTCACTCACCCTCAGCTTTCTAGGCCCTCCACCTCTCGGCTCGCAGTGACTTTTTAATAAAATTTAGTCAGGATTGAATTTACTTGACATGAGCCTATTAATTATTGGCAATTTTTTTAATTTTTGGTCGAAGTCCAATTACGTCGAAACCGGCCGGACCAAACCGAACTACTTCAGTTCGGTTTTAATTTTAAAATCTTCAAACTGAAATAACCGGTTTGGTCCGAATTTTTCGGTTAAATTGGACCGATATCACCCCTATCTAGAATCGTAAAGAATAAATATTATGTTTTTGAACTAGCAAAACAATTATGAGACACGTGTTTCATGTATTGGTTTTTTTAATTTTTTAATTAAAATCTCTGCAATTAAATGATAGAGATTAATTTTCTAAAAATTAATTAAAATACGTGTAAGTTAGCTCAAATATTTTGAGTTATAAAAAAAAAACATAAATTCTCGACACTAATTTTTTTAATAATATTGGGAGCAAAGATCCAGAAGGGTATTGATAGGTAAGGTTTATATGGACTCATTTGTCGTGAGTTGACTCATTGTTTGAAAGTAAAGATTTTATAGACAGCAAAGTTCAATTTCCAGAAGAGAGACGTGTGTTGACCATATAGAATTAACATAGAGAACAAAATCAGCATTTGGATTATTTAATACTGCACATACAAAGGAAAATTCACTACTACCACTTCAAATGTGACATAAGATGCCTGATCCTTCTAGAATTTTATTTTATAGTTTTTTTTTTTCCATATAATATTTATCCAAGTAGGCATTAACACCACGATGAAGATTCACCTGGATGATCCCTAAAACATACATTAAAGTGCCCTAATTACGCCTACATTCAACTTGGAGCCCAGTCGTTGATCTAGCCCAAGCTTCCACTTTTACCTCACCCAGAGGCCCATTTGATTTCACATTGATTAAATCACTCCCTTAATTTAAAACCCTAAGCTCGAGGCCAATAGACTATTTCCAAAAAAAAAAAAAAAAAACCAGAGCTCCATCACTAACAACTCCTTTGCTAGTTGCTAATGTTTTAAAGAAGATAAAAGATTTTACTCTAAAATATTAAATACTTATCAAGCTTCTTTTTTTTATAATTATCAATGGTATTTTTGTAAATGAAAAAATAAATATGAATAGAACAAAAAATGTGAAAATTTTATCATCTCTGAATGAATGTAATAATTTCTCGAATATTTTATATAGAGTCTAAAAATGATAAATAAAAAATTACTCATGACCAATCCAAATAACCCTAATTGATAGTAGCACACACAACTCTTAATAATAAAGAGGGAATTATTTGTGTCGGTTAAGAAACTCAATTTAAACATGAACACACACTCTCTCTCTCTCCTAGGCCCCCAACCGACCCTCTTTTCGGAGCCCGAAAGGTTACCCTACGTAACATCTCCACCACATCAGTCAAAACATTTGTGTGAACAGAAAAACAGAGTCTTGATAAAAGAGAAAACCACAAACAGAGTCGGCTACATTAGAAAATTAAAAATTTTAAAAAAAAGAATCAAAAGTTATATACTGTTTTTTTTGCCCATTTGAAGGAACTAATGTCTATAATTATCCAAAGGTGGTATCTTAAACAACTGTTCATTTGACGGCTAGCAAAATTTGAATTGTCAATCTCCTTATATAGTCGTCAACGATTTTCAGAAACCCCAAAAGTCGTCATAATTTTCCCAATAACATCATCTGGGGCGGTCTTAGTTCGCCAATTCCCTGAGATTTTGAGCTGGGTTCATGTCCTTATCAAAAGTGGCGAATCCACGAGACTTCGAAGATTACATCAGATTTCCAGCTTCGGAAGATACAACCGATGAGGGAGGAGCTAATTCCCAGCAACCTCCGCCGCAGGTGACGGCTGTGGCGGAGCCGGTGTTTGCCGGGTACAGTCGGTCGAGGGAGATGACCGCGATGGTAAAGGCGTTAACGCATGTTGTCTCTGGTCAGAGGCAGGACATGAGTGAGACGGCGACGACGACGTCTTTCGTGGCTGGTGGTTCTTCCAGGATGATTAATTACTCGGTGAATTCCCCGTCGTCGGCATACTCTTCTTCGAGCTCTGGATCTTGGGGTGGACACAAGAGAGGGAGGGAAGAAGATAGTGGAACCCAGTATTCGCAGCAGCAGTTTCAGAGGGTTTATACAGGGTCTAGCGATTTAAGAGGAGAGTCATCCTCTGTTTCAGCTGGTTAGTGATTTTCTCTCTCTCCTTGAACTGTTAATTCTCTTTTAACCCTGAATTTTCTAGAGTTTTTTTTTTAATTCTCTCCACTTTTTATGCATGGATTCTCGTCGATTTTATGGAATTATCTCCACTTTTTTTCGAACTTAAATTCTAGTTTATTTGTTTTTCTTCTCTCTTTTTTTTCTTTTTCAAAACAATCATTTTTTTAAACCAGTGCTCATGATAAAATTTAATCCTCTCAAATAATATCACTAATCATTACTAATTAATGATCATCTCAGTTCAATAATAAACATTTTCTTTTTATTTTCAAAGGATATTATGTAATATTGCATTGCATGGGCTGGTCATGAACAGTGTTTATTGTATTTATTTATTTCTTGATCTACAGAAGTCTAGGGTTTTGGTTAACCAAACGGGGTTTACAGATGGTTTGGCATCATTTTCCGGATTCTTCTCTAGCTGAAAATCTAGATTTTTACTTTGAGATTTCCTTCCCTCTCCAACTTTTATTTCGATAGTGTGATACTGTAATTTTTTTCAGTATGTATATATTAAAGAGTTTCATATTCTTACATAAGGTGAGATTAATTGTAATATCCCTTATCTCATTGTTTATTTGTTTAAATTAAATGATAGTCCTTACCGAATAGTTGGCATAAATTTCAATCCTATCCCATCACTATGGATTAGATTTGGTCATCTAATTGCATTATTTACTATTTTTATCCTTCTTATTTACTTTTCATATCGTTCACCTCCCATTGTGTCATTACCATTGCTATCTTTTGACTCTCTCTCTCTCTCTCTCTCTGCCCTCCTCCTTGTCGCACATCCACACCGGTACTTCAATCTTTTTGTTGGTTAAATTTATTAAGGAAAGCGATGAATTTATTTATAGTAGTATATCTTTTGGTGATAAATTTATTTATTGTGGATTTAGTTATTACGATATTTTTGAAAAATATGGACACTTTTGCTTTGAATAACGGTTTAACTTGTTTGTAAATTTAATGGAGTATTAATACAATAAACTTGGCATAGTCCTTAAAAAAACTGAACATTTGGATTTCCAACTAGCTTTCTTAATTTTATTGTGGTAGATTGTTTAACTGTAAATGAATGTTATGATAATTCTTATGCATAAATTTTGGATACTTTATTGCATGATGATTTATGCATTCTATGCTTTTTTCATAATTTTTTTTATCGTTATTTAAAAAGTAAAAATTGTTGTTTTGCTATGTCTTTATAAGTTAATGCGTTTTAGATTTTTTTTTATTTATGCTAAATTCATTTTGAAATTTTATGGAGGAAAAGGTTGAAGATAAAATTAGGAGAGAAATTTTCAATTATTAGGAAGGATAAAGGGTAATCATGAATCCTTTTTTTTTTTTATTATAGAATTTAGAACTAAAAGATAATTTCACAAAGTAGTTATGACCATTTTCTAAGAATATCTAAAATATAGGACTAAGAAATAAAACCAGCAACAGCGCTTTTGTTCCTGATTTAAGAAAACCACGTAATATTGCATGTGTGGGATTACATGGTTCTAGAGAATAATAAATTAATCATCCTCTTCGTTGATTATCACACTTCATATATTTTTAGAATAATGGTAGGTATAAAAATGTTTTCAATATATTCAAATACAAATGTGTTCGCAATCGTTAAAAAATTCTCAATAATTTATATATTTTTCATATATATTCAGTAATTTCGAATATATTTTATTCAGATGTATCAGAACATCTATGTGCTTAGACATCTTATCTCATTTTATCTGATATGTTTATTATTCGATATCTAATGATTTCATTCATAGCACCGGAGGGAGCTACCCAAATTTCGACCACTGCCGCCGGCGTAGGAACCGCCACGACACCACAAACTCCGCCAACAGAATCAGCTCCAATCGAGGAAACAGGAGAGAGGAGGAGAAGATATAGAGGGGTGAGACAAAGGCCATGGGGAAAATGGGCAGCAGAAATAAGGGACCCACACAAGGCCGCAAGGGTTTGGTTAGGTACATTCGAAACAGCAGAAGCGGCAGCTAGAGCCTACGACGAAGCAGCTCTTAGATTCAGAGGAAACAGAGCAAAACTCAATTTTCCAGAAAACGTCAGATTGGTCCAACCCACCCAAAATCCGCCGGCAACTCAGTACGCCATTTCAAATTCGCCGGCAACCCTTTTAGCGGCGGCACCACCGCCGCCCCCACCGCCACAGGCGGCGTTTTTCCAAACCCAGCAGGATTACTGGGATTACTCCCAATTACTGCAGGGAAGTGGTGATTTTCAGCCAAACAGTCTGTTACAGCAAATGCTTTATGCTTCATCATTAGCTGGTTTACATTCCCAGTCTCTGGCCTCCTCTTCTTCACCTCAATTTGCTTCTTCCTCTGTTTCTTCATCAACTTCACCATATCCTATGCTTTTTCCCGGTCAACAGATGGGGTATTTCCCGCCGCCGGGAAATCAATATCAGGGAGGTGGGTCAGATTTTCCTTCGCCTTCGTGGACCGGCTCCAGCCAGTACCCTCCCTCGTCTTCCAGTTGATTTTCGATTCACATATTTTTTTTTGCAGGGAAATATACTTATGATTTTTTCCCCCTTCTTCTTTGTTCCATTTTTAGATCCCCTCTGCGCTTTTGTGATTTTGGCTCCTTGATTCTCACTTTTTAACATTTTTTTACAGGAAAATAAATTTTGGATGTTTTTTGTTCTTGTTTCATAGTTTTCATACTCCGTACTGGATGTAAGTTTGGCTCAATTACTATTAATTTTTTTGTTTAATATCCAGACCTCAGTTCTTCTTGGCTTTGATCCTCATGGCAAGGACGACACCAAGCTTCTTGTTGAAGTTAAGAACAAAGCAGAATTAGGTTTGGGCTCATTTGTTTCATTGGAAAGATTTGCTTTTTGGAGGAGGGGACTTGTACCCCAGGCATTACGATGTTGTAGCAATTCTCGGCAAGATCGGTCAAGATTTTAGTTTCATGATTATAATTGTTAATTGAAGTTATTAAATATTTTATATTTATTTCTGATGATGCTCGAAAAAGGTTATTTGTTTTGAGTTCCTGATTTTAGTTCCTGCACACAAGTTTGGCCATCAAAGGTGATTTCGACAATTAAATTAGAATGCGCGAGGGTCAGATAATCGGGTGTCTGTTGAAGTGAAAGTATACTTCATCTCATGCCAAAAACAAATTTTAATAGATTGAGGAGAGGAGAAATTTCTGGAAGGCAGATTGTCGCTATTAGCACCCACATTCGATTTTGAGAGGACAATCTCGCTAATCCGGAGTGCCATCAAAGGGATGCTGAGCAGTTAGTGGCGCAACTTTCGAGGTCGATCAAGTAATTAGGGGCACCTATTCTCTTTGCGTAGTTGGGGAGAAATACTTGTGCCTGTGCACATTAACCGATCGAGGCGTGAGTATACCAACCAACTGAGCCGAGCGACATCACACATGCTGGATTGGTTGGTCGTCCTATGCCCTAGACAATTTTGGTCGACCCTCAGGGTGCGATATCTATTGATCAGTCTAGAGCCAAACCAACTTATTAGTTGTCCTTCATTTTCTAGTTAAGGCATGAGCCTGGCCATAACAAATAATTCCCAAAATTGAGAGGAAACGCTAGTTAGGGCAACCCCAATGGTTCCCACAAAATGGCTCAAGCCATTTGTCATTTTGGCCAAAAAATGGCTATAGCCAATTGCCATTTCATTGCCCTTACCCCAATGGTTAAAAAATGGCTACGGCCATTTTTTGAAGATAATTACCATTATGTCCTTTTTCCTAACTAACTTTAACTAACTACTTCTCCGTCGTAATTACCATTATGTCCTTCATGCATTGTTCGACTGGAAAAATTTATTTTTATATTTCTTAATATATATTTTCTAACTACTAAAAAAGGAGAATTTGCATTGAACAAATAAAGTGCTACAACTCCTAACTACTAGCTCCTAATATTTTTAAGAAAACTAAATAAAATCCGGATAGTAAGGCTGTGGGGCCTGGCGTGCCAGCATTTTCTCCATAATTTCACCCTTCAAAAGAGCAAAGTATTGCCTCTGCTGAGGGTCCGCTATCTGAGATAAGTCCATACTCATAATCTGCATTTCGTTCTCTTTTTCCTTCCTTTCAATTTCCCTTTTCTCATTTGACGTGGCTTCCTCTATTGCTTTGGCTTTTCTTTCCGCAATCTCTAGTTTTCTCGCAACCATTTCTGCCTTTGCAGCTTCTTTAGCAGCCTTCCTTGCTTCTTTGGAATCTGCTTGCTTGTTGAATGACTCCATTAAATTAACCATTGCACGATTCGTCTCTTCTGCCATCTTGCTTTTTCTTTTTGCCTCCTTTTCTTTT
>JABCMJ010011339.1:0-12610 GCA_014822125.1 Arbutus unedo | reverse complement strand
ATCTCGCCTGAAAATGAGGTGGAATAAATCCGTCAGATGAAAGCTCAGTGAATGACAAAACATATATATTACAATAAGTTTCTAAAAGAGGGATTAAAATAATTTAAGTTATCTGCATAAAATAAGTCATGAGAGTGTACACAACCAAATAAAATAAACAATGTTTCATTTAAACAAAAATGAATCCCAATGGTGATCACAACCCGATATCCAACCAAACAATAAGGGGAACCACAAATACCAAATAGTACCAAATGACAGTGAAATAGATAACTCAAAAATTGGATCCAATATCATACTTAGAGTCATCACGAGTAGGCAGCTCGTGGAATTTTTCCCTAAGACGATCCGGTGAAGGTTACTAGGACGCACCGGAAGTTTTCGTTCAACCGTTGAGCATTAGAGTCACCCGGCCTAACCCGAGAATCTTCTCTAATGGCCAGAGTCACCCGCACATAGAGGATTAATTTTCCTAGACTTCCAAAAATATGTTCCCAATTAATATCCACAAGGTTTTCACCAAAGAGACCATTGAGAGAATTAAATGATTCATCGAACATTAACCATATACCTTTTGAACAACCAAACACCAAATATGCTTTCCAATTCAAAAAAATAAATATAGCTTTTAAAAGAATATTTTTAAGGGCGTGAATAAATTTTGAAAGTACATAACATGCTTAACCACTCACCTTAGTCCGAAGATAATGCAGTCCAACTATACAAAATGAGACTAACCTGTACAAAATAAATTATGATTAAAGTCACTAATTCCTAAAAGTACCACAATGTCTATTTAGATTAGGAATACTAATATCAATAAATTTCCTAGGTATGATTGTTTGTAAAGTTTCTACATCACACCCACCATAACCGTAAGTACCAACCAAAATAAAGACCTCAAAATCTCCAACACATGTTTCCACATCCAACCAGTGCAGGAACTCTATTGTTAACCATCCCTTCTCTCTTCTATCCTATAATAAATTATTAAGCACAATTATATATTTGCCCAAAATTAAGCCTAAATTAGCACTACACAAGAAGAATACTCACACCACACCACATTGCATGGCACCACATACACTGTAATCCAAACCACCCCTGAACCACCATAGATCCAAAAACCCATTACTCAGCCCAACCATATCTAGGTGCGGTAAATTATAAAAAAAAAAAATGAACGAGACCCAATACATCTTCCATCCTCCTACACCGATCCATACCCACCCAATAAACCCAATTTCTTTTCTCCTTTCCATGAAATCGTAACTGTAATGTGGGAAAGAGAAGCGGAGGAAACGAGGCCGACAAAAAAAAAGTGGAAGAGAACACAATCAAACTTACCCGTACACCAAGATGCAAATCCCAAGTTCATGCGGCTGTAACTTGCTTCTAAGTGTTCTCAAATTTAAGTCCTAATCTACCAGTGAATATATTTATAGAAAAACCCTACAAAACTAACCCACTAAGTCATGATACCTCAATTAAAACTAAATAGAGAATAAGGAATTATTGATATATAGGCATTATTATTTTTTTTTTAAAAAGAAGTTTATTTCATACAATTAAAATCATGTCTTTGGCGCTCCTAATTTAACAAAAATAATTAACTAATGTCTATACTAGATAATTTTAGAATTTATGTTCCAAATTAAAGACTAGGCAAAAGTTGGGGCGTAACAAACATGCTCATCCATATTTTACAAAATAACAATAAACATCAATTATAGTATGATAATGAAAATATGATAAATGAAATGGCAGATAAGTATGATAAATATTGTGACAATCATGATTAAACATACATTCTATGACAATCCGCTCTCGCCTTGTACAATATTATCCGCTTTTGTCGCCCAAACCCCACAGACTTCCCAGTAGATCACTCATCCCTAGATTGTTCCAGGACGAGCATGCTTAAAGTTTCATTTGGTTTTGGTGCCATCACGGCTTTAAAATGTCTTGTACAAGAAAGGTTCATGATCTTATAAATACCATAGAATTTACATTCACTCGACCCTTGACCACCTATTCGGACGTTCACTAAGAGACCATATCCGGACGCGAACCTCATAGCTGGCACCATAGCCTTGCTGAGGTGTCATAATCTCCCCCACTTAGGAACACACGTCATCATGTGGGGCCGGAATTTGTCCCACATTTCTAGTTGGTGCAGGCTCTGATATTATTTGTAACACTCTGCTCCCTCCTTGTACAATGTTCTCCGCTTTTGGTGTTCAAACCCCATAGACTTCTAAGTAGATCACCCATCCTTGAATTGCTCCAGGATGAGCACCCTTAACTATGAAGTTTCATTTGGTTTTGGCACCATCATGACTTTAAAAGGCTTTGTACAAGGAAGGTTCATGATCTTATAAATACCGCCAAACTTACATCCACCAAGCAATGTGGAATCCTTGACTACCCATCCGGATGTCTATTGAGACACCATCTATGGACTTCGGCCTTATAGCTGGTACTACAGCTTGGCTGAGGTGTCACAACCTCTCCCACTTAGGAACACACATCCTCATGTGGGGCCGAGATTTGTCCCACATTTTTTATTGGTGCAAGCTCTGATACCATTTGTAACGACCTGCTCCCGCATTGTACAATATTATCTGCTTTTGTTGCTCAAACCCCATAGACTTCTCTGTAGGTCACTCATCCCTGGATTGCTCCAGGACGAGCACGCTTAACTATGAAGTTTCATTTGATTTTGGCGCCATCATGGTTTTAAAAGACCTTGTACAAGGAAGGTTCATGATCTTATAAACACCACTAGACTTACATTCACCAAGTAATGTGAGACCATTGACCACCCATCTGGACGTCCACTGAGACACCATCTCCGAACGCCGGCCTCACAGCTTAGGTTGATAGTGTTCAAGGAGGATTTAACTTATGTAGAGGAGCCAGTAGAGATTCTAGACCATAGAGGACAAGTGTTACGTAACAAAACGATACCATTGGTGAAAGTCTTGTGGTGGAGTCACACCGTCGAAGAGGCAACATGGGAGAGCGAGGAGAATATAAAAGGTCAATACTCTCATTTATTCCAACAAGCTAAGTAAATTTTGGGACGAAATTCTTTTCAGTGGAGGTGAGTTGTGAGATCCCTTCTGAAAGAAAGTAAGAAAGGTAAATAAAAAGTGAGCTTAATTCATGTAAGGGTTAAAAGAACAATTTTATAAATTATAGGTGTTAGTTGTAAAAAAAACCTTAGTTTAAATGTGCTAGTGTGCACGTGTAAGATTTTTGAAAGTGCTAGTGTGCAAGTGGGCTTCAATAAGGGATTTAGAGAGGACAAAACAAAAGATAAACCTAAGCAAAAAAACTAAATCAGTTTCCTACGGAGAAGAAACAAGAGAAGGAGAAAGGAGGAAGAGAAATAAAAAGAATTGGAGATTTAGGAACAAATCTCTACTGTGAGTGTTTTGTCTTTCATTAAATTATGGTGTTTGTACATGCGATTTGACTTTGGAAAGTTATACAACTCGTAAGATGAAATAAAAAAAGTTTAAAAAAACGAAACTAAATTTGGGGTTTTTAAAGCTAACATGTTTTGGTGTTAAAAATATGAGTTTTACAAAATATTTCTCCTCTCTATAAGTTGAGCATGTGGAAGTAATCCTGTAGATCTGATTTTATGTTGAAATCAATCGTTCTAGGGTTAGGCCAAGAAATTTAACTTTCAAGTTTGCAACTTTTCTAGAAGGGTTGAAGTGAAGTTGTAGATAACCATCTTTGGACAGTTGAAACAAGTTTGTGTATGCCGAAATTTAATTTTAATGCTGAAACCGTGTTGTTTAAATGCTGAAAATTGAATTCTAACTGCTGAAATTAATGTTCGAGTGTTGAAACTGTATATTTGGATCTAGGAAATTAGATTTTAATGCTATAAATTGACAACTTCAAGTGCTAGAGTATAAGATTCCCTTTGTCACGAGTAAAAGTTAGTCGTTGGGTATGACTCAAATTGTTGTTTTTTTTTTTACTACTGAAATTGGTATTGTCTTGATTAACAAACATATTGTATGTTGTGTTTAGATAAGACGACAAGTGTCGCGACTCCGCATAGCGAGTGACTACGTGGTTGGTAGATTTGTTTGACCCTTGAGGTGGGTGTATTTATTTATATTTTTGGAAGTCTACGATATTGGGTAAAACCTTGGTTGTTTGTTATTTTTATGCTTGGCTTGGAGCCATTTTTATGTATTGATAATCTTAGTGATGTTATGCATATTGCCTTAGTGGCGCTTTTGTGGGTATTGCCTTAGTGGCATTATTGGTACTGTCTTAGTGGCATTATGTGATTGGCTTAGGGCCGATATATTTACAAATATAAAATATTGGATTATTGATGAGAAGGGTATTGTTATTCGGCTAATTTTATGGCTCTTGCTAGTTTTGTCATGTTTTTTTAAGAATAATAGTATTCATTGAGCATGTTGATAGCTCACACTCCCCCTCCCCCCCAACAGTGTTTTCTTTTCAAGTGCGTAGCAGTACGTGGGTCCATTGCTGAATCTAGACTGTGGTTTAGAGGAGTGTAGTTTGGACTTTGACTCTTTTGACTAGTGTATATATATATTTTTCCCTCTTTGGTTGGTGTTACTTTGAAAAAGACCTGCTGACTTGCCTTTTTGATAACCTTCTGTACATATATCGATTTTGAACTTTTGTAACATGATACTTGGCCGTGATTTTTTTTTTTTTTGTTGTAAAATATAACTGAGCAAGGCCAGTGTGTGAGTCCATTCTATCAAGAAATGTTGCGTATTAAATTCAGGTATGGGTTGTGACACATTCCTATTGATTCTAAATTTTGCTGTGAGTTGACGTATTGAGGGTTGCTTTGGACTGAGGTAAAAATAGGACTTATAGGCAAAATCACCTAGGCAGCGGCTTCTGCTCAGTCTAGGGTCAGCTCTGCTGAGGTCTGGCTAGCTCCGCCAAGTGGTCATCTCAATAATAGGTTCTACTTAGTCTAAAGTCAACTCGGCTAAGGGTTCAACTCAACTAAGGTCAGCTCGAATGAGGGTTTAGCTCGGCAATAGGTCAGCTTGTACAAGGGTTCAGTTCGATAGTAGGTCAACTAATTTATAATTCTCACACTGATGAGACTGATCATACCTGATCAGTCAAAAATTATTTTGATAGTGCGAACAAACCTATAATTTGATTGTCTCCTCACCTAAGGTTAGCTCGAACAAGGGTTTAAATCGGCAGTAGGTCAGCTCAACTAAGGTTAGCTCGGAGAAGGGTTTAGCTCGACAGTAGGTAAGCTCACCTAAGGTTAGCTCAGACAAGGGTTCATCTTAGCAGTCGGTCAGCTCGGCCATAGTGACGGGACAACACTAGTTTGTCTTCAACCTTTGGCCAACCTTTAAAATTTGGTGAGGGGGCTTCGGGGTTGATTTCTAGACATACAATTGGATAAGTAAGAGTAAGGAACTTATTTCTACAAAGGATTGGAGTTCGGTTTAGAGATTTGGAAGTGAATTTGAAAAAGTGAGTTTGTCTCTCTCTCTCTCTCTCTCTCTCTCTCTCTCTCTCTATAATTTCTCCCTTCTTTCTCACTTCCTCTAAGTTCAAAAGTTTTCAGGGGGGCAAATGAAGAGAACGGAGGTGGTATATATAGCCAATTTGGGAGATTATGGTGAGGTGACAAGACGGAGAACTTGGAGTGCAAGTATGGGTTAGGGATGGAGTGTGGGCTTCATCCTTGGAGATTGAGAGGTCTGGAAATATGGCATAGAATCTGATTTCAAGTTGTGGAGGGAGATCCTATTTGGATTTTGGTTGAGTTCGAAGGAAGTTCTTGGTTTGCAAGTTTAGTGCATGGGTGAATATGTGTATATAATTGGCCAATGGGGTGGTAATGGGTATCCACAATCTAAAGATGAAAGAGAAGATGGTGGTGATGATGGGGAGAAAAGATGTGGTGAGGTTCTTAGGGATTCTCACAATTTGTGTGGATTTTGCATGCGTGTATATATATCTTGTGTATCTATGTCCGATGGGGTGAGTTTGAGTGTCAAAATTGCAAGATTTGGGGGGAAAGATGATAGTGGTGATGATGACAAGGAAGAATTTTGTGTGATTTAGAAGTTTGGGGTAATGGGTGGCATGATGACTTGTATAAATACATGTATTTATTTTTATACTCACAATATACATGCATGTGTCATATTATGGTATTATACGTATATGTATAAGTACATGGTATGAATGAAGTGCATAAACATAACTACATAATGTAACCTATATTTATAAAATTTAAAAAATATATTTTATTTAATTCAGGTCCTTACAATCTATTTTCTTTAATAAATTTCGTCTTCAAAATTACATAGTGTAGTGCTCAAGGAGGTGTGGGTAATTGGCTCGAATGACGTCCTCTATTTCCCATGTTGACTCTTCAATGTTGCAATGGCGCCATAAGAAGCGAATAAATCTGATAGTCTTCCCTTGTAGAATCTTCTCTCCATGATCAAGAATCTGCACTGGTTGTTTTTCATAAGTTATGTCTACGTCTATTGTGACTTCTTTCCAATCTAGGATGCGAGTCAGGTGAGCTAGGTACTTTCAAAGCATAGATACGTGGAAAATGTTATGGATACGATCAAGTGGAGGTGGAAAAACTAAACGTTATGGATACGATCAAATGCTTTAACTATGAGACGGATGGACACATCAGAGAAAGCTGCCCCTAATTGACCGAAGGATTAGGAGCAAATCGACAAGCACTAGAAAAAGGTCTAAAGGAAGGAAGGCCTCAGCAAAGAGAATGGTAAGTATGGAACAACCAAAACCCCACGTGATCCCAGATGTCAAATCTAACACAGATCATGTGCTACGTACCATTGCAGAAAAAAAGAACAATTTTATAAACGTTGCCCTCAAAAGACCACCCGGGGAAATCAGGACACTAGGAACCGAATGAATGAAGTCCAAGAAGATGAAGGCGCGATTGCACTATGGTTTACCTAGTATAGGTCTAGATAGCCTGAAATCCCAATGTGAAGTCTTTTGGTGGAAAACCCTTCTTGAAAAGTTTATTCGGTCTTTGGTATTTTCGTAAGGAAAAAACATGTACTACTTTTATTATTAATGCAATGGTTAAATCTGGTCACTTTACTTCGCATATATCTTGACTTCCGTATTTTAGACTCAATAACACATATTTAGTCAACATCTTAGACTAGCTATTTCTATCTTACATGCCTACCTATCAGTAACTGCTAAACAAAAGTACCAGAAGTGGCAGGCTTGCACCGGACCTACAACCTTCGAATAAAAGCGACAGCCGACTTCAACATTCTAAATATGGATCGAATAGCTACTTATAGAGTAGTGACCGACTAATGCCAAGGAAGAGGACAACTCAATTCTAGAGAGAGAAGTCATTTCCTTGCTAAGGGGGATAGACGATAATTCTCACCAGTTCGTACGATTTATTTTCTCTCAGTCAGTTGGCAACACCCAATTGGATCATACCTCACCATTTTGGTCACATCACCCTTGTCTTCACTAGAAACTTTGGTATACCAACCAAATTTGTACTGACTTATTGAACGCCTTTGAAACTCCGGATCCTATTCACATAATGCTTGTCCTTTTAAAAATTACTTGGAATCTTGAATTCACTAGTCTATCTTGAATTGAACTTGTTGAAAATATATCGCATTTGATATGCAAAAACCTCATGACACTTCCTTCTTCTTGGCGATGAATCTTCAAAAATATTTTTGTTTCAAATTCTCTTGAACAATAATTTCTCCTTTGTAACCCATCTTATGACAATGAGATTTTCGTTAATCATTTTGGTACGAGATTTTCTACAACCTAAACAGGTAACTAGACTTAGATACTTGATTTGAAACGCGTTTAGCTGATGCAATTTTAGGACAATTATCTATGTTGGTTTCCAGCACTTATGTTCATGATTTTTGAACCATTGACATGAATAAGTTCATTCCCACTATAAGATATCTCCTTTGAAAACTCTATACAAACCCTTTCTTTTATCAATTATCAAATCCCAAGTCATCACAATTGACGTGATGTCGCTCTTTGTCACTCCTTCGACCCTGAGTAGACTTGATCTCATATTCTACTTGACTCCTTAGAGCATCTCCAAGAAAGATGTTAAATTTTGAGGTGTTAAATATTTTTGATGGCCTATGTGGCAATTTGACATCTTTAAATTTGGCATTCAAATTTTTTGATCTTCAATAAAGATGTCAAATTGAGGCATTTAAGGTAAAAAGATATTTAAAATTGGGACATTTAAGACAAAAAGCATTTGACACTTGATGTCAAATTTGACATCAATTAGCCTTTTTTAATTGCGATATAGGATTTGACAATACTTTTAACATATTTATTGGATTTAGTTTTGATGTCATTTTTTGAAAGCTCATATGTCACATTGGATTTGACATCTTTGTTGGAGATGCTCTTATATCTCAAGCCAATTTTGACATCTGGTTGAAAATTTCTTCCTTTTGTTTTTAAGAGAAATTTATTTATCTCACACATAATGAATAAACAGCTCGGACCTTATCATTCATTCAAGTGACCGTGATTATTATAATTCTTCGACTGGTGACAAGTACTATGAAATTTCTTCAAGAAACGTTATATTCTTCAAGCAAGGCATAAAAACTATCAAAATTGCTACCTTGGACCGACTGTCAGAACATACCCAGAGCATGTGTCTTAGATTTTTTGAGGAACTTGGGAGAGAAATCAACCATTAGTGAAGTTCACATACAACAACAGTTATCAGTCAAGTATCGAGATAACCCTATATGAAGCACTATATTGACATCCATGTCGATCACCTATATGTTGGACTAAAGTAGGACAGACCAGCCTTTTGGGACAAAATCTTGTATAGGAGACCACAGAAAAAGTCAAAGTCATCTAACAACGACTACTAACAGCACAAAGTGAACAAAAGAGTTATGCCGATAAGAGAACCAAACCTTTGACCTTCAATGTCAGGGATCACATCTTCTTGAAGATCTCATCGCACAGAGAAATAATCAAATTTGGGAAGAAGGGGAAGCTACCACCACGATGTATCGAACCGTTCAAAATTTTGCAACGCGTCGAAGAAGTTGCTTATCATTCAGCACTTCCACCTTAGATTAATCGTGTGCACAACGTATTCCATGTATCCATGATTCGCAAGTACATGACACATCTGACCCACATCCTCAATTGGGAAGAAGTTACCATCAACGAGCTACCACTTGTGAAGAACAACCGATATGCATCATCGATCACGGAGAGAAGACTTTACGAGGGAAGATCATCCGTCTTGTCCAAAGCACAATGGCATCACTGCAACATCGAAGAATCTACTTGCGAAAGACAAGACGTCATCCAAACGAATCACTCATACCTCTTTGATTATGGCACAATGTAATTTCGATGACAAAATTCATTAAGGGGGATAGGTTATAATGACCCGTAATTAAAGTCAAAATAATATAGTTCGAGCATTTTTTTTTGCTCCTATTTTAAATTTCTCTATTTTTATATACGTATATAGATATAATTTTTTGCATTTATTTATCTCACACACACACACACACACACACATATATGTACTTATACATATTTATATGATATAGTATTATTTGTTTTGTTATTCAAATATATGCCAATAGATTAATTAAATTTTATGTGCATATATGATATTATATTATAACTAATATATACATATACATACATATATATATATGTATGCATACATATTATACTAACTTACAGTAGTATATATATGTATACACCTACCCCTCTCTCCTTCTCTCTTTCTCTCATACTTCCTCTCTCTCACCCATATCTCTCTCAATCCCTACCTATCACCTCTCTCCCATCCATCACCCTGCAACCACCTCCCACAAACCACCTCTACCCCTCTGGCATGGCCACCTTTACCACCTTCATCCATTGTCAGATTTCTGTCAAACCTGGGCCTCCCTCCATCTTGTCTTCTTCGTTGGCCTATAAAAGGATCCCTCTCTGTCCTAAAGCACTACAAGGCTATTGAGAGCTGCAAGAAAGAAGAAGAAGAGAGAAAGAGAAGGAAGAAGGAAGAAGGAAGAAGAAGGAGCAAACCCGCCGAAACTGCACCAAACCAAGCTGGCAATCAATACCCATCGAAACCTTCGCCAAACTCCAAACCAACTATAAGTCCCTTCTCTTTAGCCTCTTTCGAATGTTCTAGTGTAATTAGAGGTCCCCATAAGATCCCATGACAAAGAATCACACGAAAAACCAAAGAAAATTAAATCTGGAAGGCAGTGAATAGTAGGCCGAGTATGCCAGTAGGCTGAGCAGACTAGTAAGCCAAGTAGACCAATACTAGGTTGAGAATAAGAATGTATGTTTATTAATGTGGAGCTCTTTTGCCTGCCTTTGACTAAACCAACCGGGTGAGCTTCCTTTTACCCTTAAGAATTATACTCCAAACACTAGCAAGCCTTTACAAACCTTAAATACTGATGGCATAAGATTAATATCATTTTACCTCTTAGTCATGTCAGTTCATCTAAAGTATACTTAGATGTTTGTTCAAACTTCATATTCACACAAATTTCATATCATTATCCCATGCCATCCTATCGTACTAGCATTCCATGAAATAGACCATTTTATTATGCCATAATGATACATGCTCTATGCTATGCAAACCAAATGATCACCGTGAAAGCATGATCTAGTTGAATATACGTATGCAGACTTTAAACTTGGAACGATAATTGACTATTGGGCATTAGGGTATCTCGTGGATACCCGAACGTTCAAACATACTAAGAATTGTATAAAGATTAGCTGTTGTGGATAATATTTCCAGTGGGAATATTTATGGTTGCCTTTAGCCGTGATGCGTCTTAAGCCAAGTTTTGACTTTAACCAAAAGTGTGATAGACCCAAGCGGTGTATTACTCAAGCGCTGCATTTAGCCGTATCTTGCATTTAACCAAGTTACGCTTGAGCCAAAATTATGACTAGTTCTATCATGCCCTTTTTAATCTTATGGCCTTCTAGTATAAACTTCAAACTTATATTGCCCCGACACGGTAACGAAGTGATATAATGTTTTGAAAAACCTATTGATTGGGAACATGATGAACGAGAACAGTGCGGTTGGGGGACAGTGTGGTTAGGAAGCAAGGTTGGTAGGTGGTCGGGATCGTTATCGTTCGGGGAGCACCATAATTTAGAATTATTGATTTAGAAATTAATGTTGATTAAAAATATATGAGGAGGTCATTCTTGGAACATTTGATGAGATTATATGATGTGGTCATATTTTAGAACATATTGATTCAAGTTGAGGATTTATGGAATATTCGGAATTGATATACACTGTGATAGTTATTTAGATGATTTCAATTACGTTATTTCAGTTTAACTTGTACTTACTGTTTTTGTACTTATCTTATTGCGTAATGTTACTAATCTTAATTATTTCATACTCTTGTACATTGCATATCATGTTATTATCGTAAAACATTCAAAAGGGAACTTAAGGGTAGGATAACTTTCTGAGTGTCAAAATTTATGTTGCAACTTTCTTCTGCCTCTGGTGTTTCATACCAGGTACTGAAGACGACGGAATAGAACTGAACTATCCACCTCATGACGGCGAGTATCTTGAAGAACACACGGTGAAATCCTGGTTCACCTATACTAGACTTAGACTGCTCCAACTTTCGTTTAAAGTCTTTTAGAAAAAAATAATATCTTTTGAAATGTATTTCAATTTCCTCTGTGTTAAACTCCTATTTTAATGAAATATTGGTATTTAATTACTTTATTCTTTTAAATTAATGTGTCCGAAATTTGAGGTGTTACATATTTAATTGATAAATTTTTATGCCATAGTATGTAGGTCTAAATGATACACTATAGTAATTTGAAGTACAATTAACGATGTAAATGTTGCATAATACACAAAAATAGTATTAACTTCTTTCAAAATTTTAACTTTTAATCTAAATTATCCAAATGTGAACGAGCATTTATATCTCCTGAGAATCTGGTTTCGATTCATAATCTCGCCTGCAAGCAAGGGTGAAAGTACGTAGCCTCTCGGGTGGGCTATAGCTTAGGTGCAAAATGTTTTTTAATTTTTTTTCCATGTAAAATTTTAGTATAATTAATTTTGGCTCATTCTATTATTTGGAGTCCAATAGATATTTTAATCCGGTTCATTTTTAATCCAGGATGAATTTTCTAATTTCGTCCTTACTCGTCTAGCACCCAAAAATATCAAGACCGACTCTGCTTGCTAGTGGGCTTGGGTAGTGACTTCACTAGCTAACCCGACCGACACCGGGATGTGCAAATGCAATAGTCCATTAATACCAAAACGTGTTGGTAGCACTGTTGAAAGCGTAATGCATTCCACGCGCAAAGCTAACTTTTGCAGGAACAAGTTTTGTGGTCCACTACACCAAATTAAACAGTTATTGGAGAAGGGATGAGCAGCTCCCCTTCATAGTCCATCGCTCTTTATCTTTAACTCTCATTATTAGGTCCATTACGAGAGAAAATAACAGTTTATGCTAAATATTAACTT
>JABCMJ010011333.1:0-24114 GCA_014822125.1 Arbutus unedo | reverse complement strand
AAGGTGCAATAGGATTACGGTAGAAGATCTTAAGGTTAGTCGAGCAAGATCAATCCAGCCGTGTTCAAAGTTCGATCAGGATCAAACTATTGAAGACAGCCGAGATCAAACCAGACAGATCTCGAAGATTTGAACCCTAGTTTCGCCTAGCAGGGTTTCATAATTTTTTTTGTATAAACTGTACGCGTTCATCACTGGGTCTTGGGAATCGGTCCCTAACAATTTAGATATGTTTGTTGAATTTGGTTGTTATAGTTTTTGGACTTGTAACATTGAAATAGACATAGTTGGCTGAAGTTGCATTGACTTGTTCATTCGTTTATCGCATGTAGAGTATGTCGGTTTAACATTGTTGAAAATTATTGACATTATAGTACTTCTAAAATTTCGTGGATGAAATTTTTTTAGGGGGAGAAGGATGTAAGGACCCACCCTATTTTAATGTTTAAAAATATTTTACGGTGAATAAAATAGGTATCGATACAGGTTGAACGAGAGGAATGATGATTTGGATGAGTTTTAATGAAGAGGGGAAGGGTAAATAAAATAAAAATAAAAATTTTTGTCAGTGGACCTTCCGTGATTGGTCAGGCTCACGCACGCTTTTTCTGTGACCGGTCAAGCAGGTAGAAGTTTTTTTTAATTTTTGATCAGTAGCACCCCCGTGACTGGTGAGGTTCTATGGCCTATTTCCCGTGACTGGTCACGCAGGTGGACACGCAGATTTAAAAGTGACGAACCAAACTTTTTAAACACAACCAATACCCAAATCAAATTCTTCCGCCTTCTCTCTCTAAGAAACCCACATCTCTCATGCCCCCACCCCAAGATACTTGATCAAACTTACATATCTCTCAAATTTCTTCAAGAATTCTTCATTTTCCTTTGATTTCTAGCACTTGGAGGTGTGTTCTTGCTTGGAGAGGGCTTATTTGGGCTTCCTTCCGTCATTGAAACTAGGGCTTCATCATGTAAGCTTAAACCTTGGATTTTCTTCTTAAGGTTGGGATTTTCTTATTTCTCTTACTTGATTGTGGCTTGTTATTGGTATATTGTACATTTACCCTTTGTATTAAGGGTTTGATTATGTTTAAGTACGTGTTGGGTGTTCTTAGTTGAATGTATATCATCTTAGATTGCTTGATCCCATGTTATTCACTTGGAAGAGTGTGGTATGACATGTTTAGTAGGAATAGTACATTGTATTCATTTGACTCTAAGTCGTGGTTGATGTATATAACGAGTGGATGTGTTTCATGGGTTATGTTGTACTTTAAATATTGTGAACTAAACTCCCCGATGGGAAGGCTAGGAATGTACGGACTAGACTTCTCGATGGAGATGCTAGAAATATTGTAAACTAAACTCCCTGATGGGAAAGCTAGGAATGTACGGACTAGACTTCATGATGGAGATGCTAGGAATGTTGTGAACTAGACTCCCCGACGAGATGGCTAGAAAATGGGACTAGGATTCTACAGGAATGCTAGGCATGAGATATTGTTATTGTTGATTCGAATGTGCTACTTGATGATGACGAGAACAATTATGCAGAACGTGCCTCTGATGAGTAGGTTTCCATTTGGAAATGAATCGGTGTAACTTAACGCATCTCATCATAATACATTAAAGTTACGCATTGTTGTTTACTTTCTATGCCATGACATTCCATCTTCACGTAAGATTTGCACAGAATTTTCCTACTAGACTCGTTAGCTCAACCCCTATTTATTTTCAGGTCTAGTCCCTAATGTTTAGTGAGGAGTTGGCATGAAGTGCTTGGATTTTTGCATGACATTCTATGAGTCGCATTCGTGGAGTTATTTGACATCTTTCTATCTATTTTTGAAAAAGATGTATCCTAACTCTAGTTTACTGAATGTCCTAACTTTTATGTTATATTCTCCCTATAACTTTTTGTAAAATTGTAAGAACTTGGCTTATGTTAACAAGGGGACTTTTGGGCTTTTTGTGAGACTTGTGAACATATATGCAATTTATTTTATATTATTGTTACGTTAAGATTTTGGGCATGACATATTATCTATTTATAACCATGGCCCATTACTACAATCAACTATTCGCCTAACAAGTCCCTAGAGTGACCAAAAGTTGGTTGATGCATTTTTGGATAGAAGAAGTCGCTCAACAAATCGCTCAAGCGACCTTAAAGTCGCTCTATCTACTTTGACGATTTTTGTACATTTTCCAGAAAAACGCAGATTTGCCTTTTGGACAAAAAATTCTCAAATTTGACCAATAACACTACGAAATCAACCAAAACATGCTATAAACATATAATATAGGTGACACATCCCTACTTGGAGCTTGGAATCGAAAGATTTGAAGAAAAACCATAAGATCTTGCTCCGAATGTGCTTCGACCTACAAATCTCCACCTTCGCACTTCAGAATCACCATCAACCTTCAAATATCACTCAAGCACATTCTGAGCTTTCCATATCTCAAAGGAATTTGAAAATGGTGAAAGAAATCTCAAGTGAGTTTTAGAGAGAAGAAAGAGCTAAATGTAGAGAGAGAGAGACATATGGGAAATAAAAGGTTTCCTTAGGCTATTCTCCCTTTAAAACCCAAAAATATGATTTTTAACCAACTAAAGTATCTCCAAATAACACTGCATCTCATGTAACGTGCGCATAATAAAACTAAAGTTCATGGGCTTGGGTCTCAACTAAAATTCTGAAGCACATAACCAATAAATCAAATATACTAAAATACAAATTCAAATAATTAATTTTAAAAAACTCAAAAAATTTTGGGTCCTTACAGAGAGAGAGTGGAGCTTTCAAAATGCTCAGTAGATGCCCCAAAAATCTAATGTAAAGAGATTTTTGGGAGAGGAAAGACCTCAATGCCCCTCTAGACAATAAAATGCACAAAACAAACCCCTAGAGTCAAATCCCAACTCGCCCAAGCCTAATACAAATATTCTAGGACGATGGTACTCACAAATAAACATCCCGAACATAAATTAAAATGAAAAAATTCTGGGGTCCTCACAAATGCCCTACTTTTGAAGAATGTTTGGTTGTTACGCTTATAGTATTGATTGCATTCAGACTCAAATGATCAGCGAGGTGCAATTCGTTGTTTCCAGGAGGACCATGATATGACATCGTGCCCTAAAAATATGGCGAGGCCACCAGTAGAATGATGATCATCAATATAGCATGCCCAATCAGCATCAGAAAAGGTTTGGTGTGCATCGGAGACGCACGGGAGAAGACAAGACCGAGGGCCCTTGTTTTGTTAAGGTAACGTAAGATGTGATTGACAATGCTCAAGAGCACCCACAATTTGTAGATACTGCTCTAGATGGGCAAAGGTTGTACCACCATGCATAGATAGTTTGGTAGTGGCCAAGATGGGTGTAAGAACTTGTTTGGAATTAGCCATACCAGATTTCTAAAGAAGGTCAGAGATATATCGCCATTGCAAAAGATGAAGGCTAGTGGAAGTGTAAATTGTCTCCATACCCAAAAAATAATGAATCAGTTTGAGATCTTTGAGAGTAAACTCTGAGCTTGGTTTGGAAACTATGGTGGAGATAAAGGCATGGGCATTGGTAGTAACCAAAAATCTAATCGACGTAGATGAAAACATAGACACGAATGCATGCTGATGGTAAATAAACAAGGATGCATTAGACTTGGATGCATAGAAGCAAGGTTTGATTAGAAAACCAGAGAGACAAATGAACCAGGCTTGTGGTGTTTGTTTGAGGCCATAAAAAGACCGTTGTAATTTGCACACAAAGTGAGGCCGATTGGAATCAACAAAGCCCGGAGGTTGAACCATGTAAACATCCTCAATAAAAAACCCATTATGGAAGGCATTATTAAAATATAGTTGATGAGTTCACCATCCATGAGAGATTGCAATGGATATGACTGTGCAAATGGTTGTTGTTGAGGAAACCACATGTCATATATATCAACTCAATATGCCTTTATGAAACAAGTGTGTTCGATTATTTCATTTTGTTATCCGATATTGCACAAAACATGTTTGGTTTCCATTCGCATGTTTTACACGCTCACGGGACACTCGGGAGTCTTAATTATTGTTCGAGTGTTTCCACAAGATCTCGAAGGTTCGGGAAGTTGATTCGATGCCGAAGGAGAGGATGCCAAAAGCTGAGAGTTGAGCAAAGTCTGAGCGAGCTAAGTGAAAGTTTGTAGAAAATTTGAAGACTGTACCATAACCTACTAGTGTCACTATGGGAATTGTCAATAGTATGAAGCATGAGGAACCACAGCTAAAGAGTAACCAGTCACAATGTCTGTGTGACTAGTCAAAAAGTGGTGAATTAGAATAATTCAGTGATTAATCTTGATATATCAGAAGGCTACTATATTCATCCAGAAAGTGAAGTTCAAATGTTCAAGAATGCAAGCCCCACGAGCCATACCAACGTAGTAACCAATCAGGGTGTAAGGGCCCGAATTTTTTTTGTTTTATTTTAATGTCCGAAATGTCGAAAGAGATTTAGTGTTGTTGGAAGGGAGAATTGATGGTGAGAATGAGGATGGAGGCTGACCAATCAGAGGCCTAAACCATCAGGTCAGGCCCAAGGTTAAAATTTTGAAGTACTAAAATTTTTAGACAATAGGTAGCCGTGACCTGTCAGGGTCTAGACCAACCAGTCACGAAACCAGTTAGGCCTGAGATTTGAAATTTGGACTTCTAAAATTTTGAGGCAGTAGCTAGTCGTGACTGGTCACGGCTATTTCACTTGGAGGAAGGTCATTGGAGTTTCTTCATCACCATTGAAACTCAAGTCTAGGAGCATAAACCTTGAGGTAGGAATGTTTTCTATTCGATCTATGGGTGTATGACTTTCTTCTACCCATATCTATTGATTTTGGTCATTGTTGTGGACTTTGGTCAATATGGTTATATTGTGGGTTTTTCCCTTAGTTGTTGTTCAAGTATTCGATTTTGGTGCCTATATATCATATTGTTTTCCTTCTTCATACGGATTTACCCTTTTTCTTAAGATTGGATTTGCTCATTTGTTTGGTTAAAGCTTAAGTTTGATATAAGGTCGAAGAGTGAATATGATTCGTGATATGATGAGTGAGGCTATGTCCATCGTATAAAGACCTCGTAAATAATGGATGTTAGTTGGAGAGCCGTGACGTTGTGAACTATGAAGTATACATATTATGAAATTATGAACTCTTATGTGTTCAACATAATGCATTGTGGTCTAGCTTCCTTGTGGAGATGTGCTAGTAATATTGACATGAAAATGGTCCAGCCTCCATGAGGATATGTGCTAGTAAAGAATGAAGAACTTGATATATGAACTGATGCTAGCCTCCTTAAGGGAGTGGTGCTAGTTATAAAATTTATCTAGTTTCCCAAGAGAATTGCACTAGTAAGATGACAAATCTTGTTTCGCCACCTCCGGGTGAGGTGCCCATGTTGATGATTGAAATTGAATGAGATGTATGAAATGATAAAATGATTATCAGAACGGATTGAATGAACTTGGATGTCGTGAGACGAACTAGTGACGTGATATACCTTATTGCGTTGGTTGATGAATGTTTACGGGTATGGATTTGAGGAATTGTGGAATTGTAGAATGAACATTTGGATATTGATTTAGTTTGTTGCTCTGTTGAGTTTCATTTTTTTTTACTTACGACATTGTTGATTGTCATATCATATGCCATATCATGTCGTATTCATATATTGTTGGCATAGACATTCCTACTAGGCTATGTAGCTCACTCTATCCTTTTCAGGTGTTGCCCTAAACAATTAGCACGAAATACTATGGTTTAATTATATTGAAAATCGAGAGCGTGACAACTTGGTATCAGAGCATGGTTAGAATACCTCGAGACCGTGGAAAGACTTTATGTCTTGTGCGTTTAAACATGCTACATATTGGCATGGTTTGTGTGCTTGCTTGCATAGCATACATCAACATTGTATTCTCTTTGTGTAAGAGTAGTGTAGTATTGTTGACCTGTGTTAGGAATTTGTATTGGGCATTGGCCTTGTGTTAGCAATTGTTGTTTGATCATGTAGACATATTTCTTATTACTATAGCATTCTGCCTCTGAGACATGGAGTTAGATTGGGTGGACCTCAAGACCAAGGCCAGATGGGAGTCCCTCGTGAGGAGGAGGCTGACAAGAAAGTCGAGTAGAACGTTGAGTGGACAATTATTCTAAGTGTGTTTGCTAGGGAGTTCATAGTGGCACTTGTCGAATCCAACCTTCTAATTCAGGCTGCCAAGGCCAATGTGGGTAGTTAGGCAATAGATGTCGTGCGAGAGTTCCAACATTTGAATCCGCCTCAGTTTAGCGAGGAGTCTGGTGACTTTCTCGCGACCAACCATTGGCTCTCGGAGATTCGAAAATTATTCAATGCACTTCTGATCATTGAGGATGACTTGAGAGTTCGCATTGTGGCTTGCCAACTTATCGACAAAGCTAATGAGTGGTGGTAGTACATTCTTAATGGGCGTAAGGATGTGACGATGGCTGTTAGGCCAGCGAATCAAGGGGTTGAGTATGATGTCGAGACATTGACATGGGCTGACTTTGAGGTCCTTTTTGAGAATCAGTACTTTCTTGAGTCTTACCGGGAGACATTGAGTGAGCAATTAGAGAAGTTAGAGCAAGGTGCTTTGATCGTTTCTGAGTATGCTTTGAGATTTCAATTATTGTCGCGTTTTGCACCAGAGTTGGCAGCCTTGGAGGATACGAAGTGTCGTCAGTTTCATACATCACTAGGCCAATCGAACCTTAGGCTATTGATTTCTTCGAATACTTAGAGTGACACCTCTGGACCTCAAATAGTATGTCATGGATGCAACTAACCTAGTCGCATTTGTAGTCAACGTACCATTCCACAAAAAGCATGTTATACTTGTGGCCAAGCTGGTCATATAGCAAGGAATTGTCCTCAAGAGACAGGAGAGCATAGTGAGGCAGGATCCATGTAGAAATCATGATATGGACAGGATCATGAGTAGCAGCAGTCACATTTTCATCGGACCACTTTGGGTGAGGGTTCTCGGGTTGAGTAGGGAGAGAGTCCTTTGGCACCTATTCAGGATTTCGGGCAGAGAGACGGGTCAATTCAAGAACAGTATACACGGGAAAGAGTGTTCAATGTCACGTTTGTAGTTCTAACTTCTACTTCCTAGATTCCAAAGATGTCCTTTGCAAGGGGTATGTTTCTTTTATTCAACTCTTTGTAGAAGTTTTATTTGATCTTGGAAACATCACATTCCATCATCATTGTATCATTTGTGTGTGTTTTGGAAATTGAACTTTGAATGTCTTGAACCTACCTATGTTCGTTGAAACACCTCTTGGAGGTAGACCGCCATTTGGCCATGCTCTTAGAGCTTGTGAGCTTGTTGTTCTCTACTGTGGTTCGACAGGCTCCTTGTAGGCTCTATTAGCTGCTGGAAGGATCTATGCCTTGCTTTCTCTGCTCGATTCATCATGAGTACAAAAGTCAAGATGGAAGTGGATGCTTTGCTCGGCTTACGTAGGTCAAAGTCTGAGTCACTTTAGCAATATATGGCTTGGTACTAGGAACTATACAATAAGATCGAGGAGTGCGATCCTAAGATCATGGTCCCGTCATTTAAAATCAGTCTCAATTCTAAAAGCTAGGTTTTTTAAGACTTGTTGCTTGTCCCCCACCCACGCACATGGATGAACTTATAAGTCGGATTGAGCTACACACCCACTTGGAGGAGGCGAAAGAAGAAAGAAACAAGGCTAAGCAGAATGCGACAAACCAAATAGAAGGAAGTAAAGAGCACTGAGGGGATAGGAACGTTATCCAAATCGAAGAGAAGAAGGAGATTCGACCATTTGAGTACTTGGCAAAAATGACAACGTTCAGAATTCCATTACTTTAGCTAGTCGAGAAAATTGAGAACGAGTCGTTCTTCAAATGGCCAAACAAAATAATGGGGGAGTTAAAGTCAAGGAACCAGAGGCTGAGGTGTTCCTACCACAAGGACCGGTGACATTTGATAGCAAACTACCAACAATTCAAGGCCTTCTTGGAGGAATTGGTATATGTAGTCCATTTGAAGGAACAGATTGACAAAGAGTATACAAGAAGCAAATGCCGACAACCGAGCTGAGGAAGAGAGGCTAAAGGCTGAACTGCAACAAGTTGTTGCAGAACAAGAAGTAATGAACATGGAGCTGACTCCCAAAAAATACCGACTGTAGCCGAAGAAGGTAATCTTTTTCACCAACTGGGATTTAGACAGAGTACAGCATCCACACAATGATGCATTGGTGATCAAGCTGAAGCTCGATACCTGGTTCGTCAAAAGGATCTTGGTGAATCTCGGTAGTTTTGCAGAGATAATGTATTACAACCTTTTTAGAAAGATTGGGAACACTTGGGCTGATGTCAAACCAAGCTTTAATAAGGCTCCAATCTGGCCATTCGGAAAGTTCACCGTCCCAGTTCTCGTGGGTTCAGTGACTTTGCCGACAAAATTCATCGTTGTAGACCTACCATCACCATATAATGCCATCGTTGGTAGGGAGTGGGTCCACAAGCTAGGAGGTGTGGCCTCTATATACCACCAAGTTCTAAGATTCATTGGCTCAAAAGGTGTTAAGAGCATATATGACAATCAAGTGGCAACCAAGCAATGCTATATAGCTATTGTAAATAGCAAGTCCACACCTGAATAGGGTCACAGGGTGGAGGTACTGGACCTGCCAGTAATAGAAGATGTCGGCATGCTTGTTGCCAAAAAAGTAGTGGAAGACTTGATCACCGTACCATCAGATGAAGAAGACCCAGAGAAATTCTTTCTTGTCAGCTCATCCTTGACCAAGCAAGAAAGGGAGGAGATGATGGGATATCTGAAACACAATAAGGTGGTGTTCACTTGGAGTGCTTACGAGATGCCCCGTGTAGACCCCGACTTCGTCTATCATAAGCTAAAACTCAATCAAACACGGCGATCAGTAGTGCAAAAAGCGCGTTGGTCGGCCTTAACTCACACTAAAGCAGTCATCGAAGAAGTGGACAAGCTGTTGGAAGCTGAGGTAATCAGGGAGGTCCAATATCCTAGTTGGCTAGTGAATACAGTCGTCGTAAAGAATAAGAATCATAAGTGGCGTGTTTGTGTAAACTACACCATTCTGAACGATACGTACCCCAATGACAGCTTCCCCTTGCCCAGAATCGACCAACTAGTTGACACAACAGCCAGACATGAGGGCATGAGTTTCATGGATGCCTATAGAGGCTACCATCAAATCGCTATGTTCAGCTCGGATAAGACTAGACGACCATCATCACACTAAGGGGCCTTTACTGTCATCTAATGATGCCCTTTGGCCTGAAGAATGCCAGGGCGACTTACCAGCGGATGGTCACGAGGATGTTTGAGAAGCACATTGGAAAAATGGTGGAAGCATACATCGATGATATAGTGCCACGGGGAGTGCTTGTACTCAGCTACTTTGGATGAGACAAATGCTCTCCGATTACGAGTTGCCTCAACATAATATAACACTATACTGCGACAACACGAGCACGATAAAAATTTCCAAGATTCCTATCCAACATTCTCATACTAAACGTATTGACTTTCATCATCATTTCATTCTTGATTTAGATGAGGATGTGTCTATTACTCTTGAGTACCTTGAAACCACTCTTCAATGGGCTTATATATTCACCAAGCCTCTAGACTACAATCGTTTTGACTATCTTCGAAGATGGTTGGTGTCGGCCTTGTAGATTAAGTGCATCTAGTCCTCTGTATTGTCTACATATACTTACTTATATTTGTATGTTTTTTTTCTCTCACATGGTTCGTTTCTTCCCATCTATTACTAAAATTTTTGTTCATCATTATGCCTTGCATAGGTTCTCAATTTCATGCATGCATTGTAGTTTGTTGCATTATGCACTGGAGACATATTCATATAAGCATGGATAATTTCGTGATACCATGATCATCACGCTATCGCTAGGACATGAATTGTTAGTCGAGTAACTGAACCATAGATATCTCGTCTCACTAGTGCTCTATTTTCTCTTGCAGTGGTTTTAGTTATCCTTGTTATGTTTAGCTTTCAAATTAAAAAACAAAAAGAGAGGTTGCTCTCAGGTTTATCTTAAGTTGATAAGTTGCTTATCCGGGCATTTTTTGGGTAATTGGGCCTCCGTCCTAATTCAAGTGGGAGTGCTTACGCCAAAAGGGAAACAAACCTTGTGAAGGCAATTTGGACCACCTCCATCGTAACAAGACACTCAGCCTTGTTGTTTGCGTCAAACCGCAGTGGGGTAAAATTGATGACCATGCTACGTTTTGGTGCTATTGGATGCTTTATCATACTGGAGTCTGAACCTGAGGGAGAGTATAAGTGCATTATGAGTTCTGTAGATGTCCGTGAGCTTATGACTTGTCTCTCAGTTATGTCCTATTATCCACACACACACATCGTCATTGGTTCATGGATTTATTCGGTTTTATATGTCTATTGTTTACCATTTGTTTGAATCTTTACACTCTTCTAAGCTTGTGTATTTTTGTGCTTAACCTAACATCGCATCTTCTTGACTTGTTATTTTAGTTTCCATTTGGGTGTTGAATTGAGACGTGGGTGCTGAATTGGGATTTATTTCATCATTTTTTGGTTTTTTCTTATGTCCGTTCATCTCATTAGTTTTGCCTCTAGTCGCTCTAGTGGTACCATCGTCGCTCCGACAATTATGGCTTTTAAGCAGTTGATCTAGCGACAAGTAGAGCAACTTGCCATCGACTTTTACTAACTTTTTGGTACTTCCACCGATTTAGTGTTGCGCCAATGACTTTACGAGTGACTTCTCCTATTTTGTTAGCCCATCAAGCAACATTTGGTCACTCTAGCCATATTACCAGGGACATCTACTGGTAAGTGTAACTCTCCCGTGATTATATGTTTGCTCTAGCGACATACCTTTCCATATTTGTATCTCTCCAGCGATTAACCATTGCTCCAGCGACTTGAGCAATCTGTATATACACACTGCAGTTCAATGTTTATATTGTACTCTCTCTCCTAGGGTTTTATTTGTCCCTCTCTCAGTGATTTGGGCGATTTGCATCCGTTCTTTCGATTCTTTCTCTACGATCATCTCTCATCTCTCTCCTAGGTATGTTACATCATGATTTTTACATGCCCTAGGTCATTGATTGCTTTACTGTTTAGATTTTTGGATTTGTTTTGGTTTAGCTCGTACTATGGTTTAGTTTTTCCAGTGGTTAGGTCTTTTGATCTTCTGCATCTCTTTTCTGTTGCCTATTGATCCCCATTGGGTGCTTGCCAATGGTGATCTATCATTTGAATTTACTTCTTCCTCGAGCATGACACCTGTTGTTTTATCTTACGTACATTGGCTAGGAGTTGAATTTTTGAGTTCATTGGTTGCTTGCCAATGGATCATTATCATGTTTATCATGCCTATACATGTTTTTCAAGAATTCTTAGTTATTTGAAGGTATTTCATGCTTGTTTGACTTGATATAGATGGTTATTATTCTTGCGCTATCCTACATTAATATGCCTCACGGTATGTGTTATGTATTGCGCTGATTTGCACAGGATCACTGTGGCTCATGACAAAGGGAAATGGTCCTGAAATCCCTCGTTTCCCATCTTTTGACTTTAAAAAAATATTGACAATTTGAAAGTCAGATCGTCCTTATTGAACGCTCCCTCGACCTAGCTTCATTCTGTAATGCTGACATTGTAACTTGGGTCGAACATCAAGGTTGGGGACAATTGGTTGCCCTAGAGGGTATTGTTAACCTAAGTATGGTTTGGGAGTATTTCTGCAACATCTCTAGTGTTGACTATTTCACTGAGTCGATTACCTCTTGGGTTAGAGGTCGGGAAATACTTATCACCCCTCAACTACTAGGTCAACTTGTCGATCTTGAACCATTACCAACTTATTGCTACACGTTACCTAGTCATACCAATCGTGGCCCCTCCCTTGAGGTTCGCAACACTATTGCCACTGCCATATCCGGTTGTACTCGTAGTTGAGTGAAAAACAAAATAAATCAAGAGGTTCTATTGGCTCAATACCGTGTCCTCAATTTGTTTTATTGTAGCTCCTTTGAGTCGACCTCACATAACTCTGACGTGCCCGCCCTTCGGGGCTTAGCCCTCCAACTTATTGGCAGCTAGTCCACAGTTGATTGGACTCAAGTTGCGTTTCACCAAATAGGTAACTTTGACCCACAAACCTTTCCCAAGAAAGCCTCTCTTCCCTTTGGCGTACTTCTGTCCCACTATCTTCTGAATATCCTCCAAGTAGTAGTGATTGAGGGTGGACCGACTGTCTTTTCATGAGACCACATGCAATCGATTAATGCTGAATCTTGAGTTTTGAGTTCAGCCCATGCAGTCGCGGACATTTTTGCACACGACTCTGATGATGACATGGATTCTCACCTTACTGCTGGTGAGGAAGCCTTTGCGGAGGCTATGGGCGTTCATCGTCCTCTTCGTCGCCGTACCTGATAGTTTACGGTTGCTGCCTGTTCCTCTTCTACTCCTAACCTTGTGACCTTGGAATCAAATGCCAACAATCAATGTAATGACCCGACTTTTTAGAACCGTTAATAAAATAAGAAAATAATAATAAAACATTTATTGTTTCATAAAGTAATTAAAATTTCAAATCTCTTATTTAAAAACATAGAGTTTTATACAGATAATCATTTCTTAACAAAATGCATAAGTTCATAAATAAAGTTGTTAACAAAAAGTGCATCAAAAACACTTTTTAAAGAAAGCCAGAGCAATTCTAGGTTAACTAGGCAAGGTTCAACGACGTTGTCTTTTGGAAAAGTACTCTCCTGGATCGGGTACTCAGGTTCCGCTTCATCTTCATCCATACTTGGCATGAAATGCCAGGGGCAAACAAGAAGATGCACCATGAGTTTTGACACTCAGTCAGAGGATCCTACCCTTTAGATTCCCTTTTTAATGTTTGGAGCATCATGATGTGTAATTATGAATGAACAGTATATGCAAAAACAATAACAGGTACGTACTAAAATAAAGTATCAAAATATCAAGTCTCGTTTGATTGGTGATATCATAATATTCCAGATACTGTTAGAGTTCTCAATTCAACCAATTCAAGTATGACCAAGTCATATATATATCCAATCCATGTTTCCAATTATGACCACGTCATATATATCAAATCAATGTTTCCAATTATGACCACGTCATATATATCCAATCAATGTTTCCAATTATGACCACGTCATATATATCCAATCAATGCTCCCGAAAGAGAACAATCCCGACCGCCATACTAACCATGCTTCCCAATCGCAATGCCCCTAACCGCCATGTTCCCGTTCATCATATTCTAAATCAAGATGTTCTCCCTAGACATCATATGTTCCTTACCATGCCAAAACCAAAATACACCAAATTCACTTGACTACCACTAGATTGAATCAAAAGGCATGCTAAGGCAAAATACAATACGGCATGAACATAGTTTGGCTAAATGCATGACACGGGTAAAATACATCACTTGGGTAATACATCGCTTGGGTCCATCACACCTCTGGTTCAGACAAAGCTCGGCTTAAGTCGCATCACGGCTAAAGACAACCATAGATATTCTCACGGAGAATATATCCACAACAACTAATCAGTAGTATAGTTCTCAATCAGTTTCCAGCTCGGATATCCACGGGATACCCTAATGTCAATATCCAATCAACGTTTCACAAATTTGTATATCTATATCAACTAATCCATGCTTTCAAAGTGGTCATGCGATTGATTTCATAGTATAGAACATATATCATTATAGCATAACGAAATGAACTGATGTGTTTTAGGGAATATGAATAGCATTCTAACACAATAAGATGGCATGACATAGGAAAATTTAATCATTTCAAAGCATAAAGTTTGAAAAGTAATCTAAGTATACTTTAAACGAACTAATGTGACTAAGAGACAAATGACAGTTATCTTATTCCATAGGTGTTCGAGATGTGTGGAGGCTTTCTAGTTGTTTGATGTATAATTTCTAAGGCTAAGGGTAAGTTCATTCGGTTGGGTATTTAGGATTCATCCGGTCGAAGTTTATGTTTCTAAGGTAAGATGACTTCTAAAGATGAAAGCCATCTGGATTAGGTATCTTGGTTCATCCAGTTGGATTGAAGGTTTCCACATCAAACTGACATTCAGAGGTGCAAGTCATTTGGATGGTTTTTTATAGGTTTTCAAGCACAATAGTAACTATTGGTAAGGACCATCCAATTGGATGTTTCTATTTCCATCTGGTTGGATGTATGTTCCTAAGATAGTAACATAAATCAGAGGTGAGGTGCATCCAAATGGTTTCTCTAGGTCATCTGGTTGAATATGTATTATAAGGCAAAATAGGATACTTTGGGTCATCCAGTTGAAATACTAGTTTCTGAGGCAAAATGATGGTTACACGTCTTAAACCTCAAACATTCTTGATTTAGCATATGTGTTTTTCTAACGAGGAAAAATGAGTGAGCACGGGAGGTTTCGGCGTCCAAGAAAGTTAAAACAAAAATTGTTAGTCCTTGTCTTCAAATTTTAGTTTATAAAATTATAAAGTTAAGATATGAATTCAACTTCAAATGTTCCATACGTTTATAGGAATGCAATTTAATATGTTTGGAATACTTCTTATGAAAGGCTCGAGACTTGGAGATGATTTTATGTTGGTCAAAATATGGCGATAACAGGCTTGGTCGCAATTTGCCACAGTTTACTAAAATATCAATATACGGAATTCTAGAAGTCCAAATGAGTTGGTTCAAATTGGAGATAACATACCAACCTATCACCCTACTAAATTTGAGGTAATTCTGAGTCACGTAGCATTCACACGGTTATTTTGAAATTCGGATTAGAAATCTATCTAAAATAGAAAAGTTCATTTACAGTAGTGAAGGTCATCCGGATGAGATGTGTTTTCTACATAAAAAGTGAGATGTAGCAATGGGGTTTATCCAGATGGGCCCTTTTTGACCATCCGGTTGAGAAGGTCGTCTTCTCCAATTGGCAAAGCTGCTTCCTCCATTCAAGCACTCCAAGCTTATAAACATTCTCTAAACATTAAAATTGAAAACCAAGGATTGGAAAACATACATCTAGGTGATGAATAAGAATGAATTGGATTGATTGGAAGTGGGCATGAATTTCGAATTGTGAAATTGTCAACTGGGTTTTCCTTTGGCTCTTCTTCCTCCTCCTTCTTTATCTTCTCCTCTGATGTCTCTTTCTCTCTCACTCTCAAACTCAAGAACAAACTAATAGTTTTCCATGAACCAAAGAAAGCTTGCTTTTTATAGACAAGGAATGGAAACTCATCCAATGTGTGGGAACAAACCATGGAAATTCAAGGGACGAGAAACAATGGAGTAGGGGTCAAGGCTTTGGGTGTCATGGATGGGAGTGAGAAGACAGTCATGGTAGACTCAGTTGATGTTTGTTGTGGGCTAAGGAGAGAGGTAGCAGGAGTAGGTGTGAGGTCAGGGAAAGAAGCGTGGGAAACAAATTGGTTTGGAATATAAAAGGTATATACATGTGTATATAACTATTGATATGTATATGCACACACATGACTATCATAGGTGTAAAATGCATATCTAACATTATTCTCTCAAATTTTAATTATGTTATAAAAATTAATTTTGATTCCACAAAATATGAGTTAAATACATGGAATTTATTTTAAAAGAACTATGAAAATACGGGTCCTTACAATCAAACCCACCTTTTTAATATGATCAGGGAGCTTCAGCAGTGTTAGGGTCGTATGATTACACAAATGAATCAAATTCAAGCCGCCCAGCTCACTGCTCAACAGGACTCCTCCCACTCTACAATGTCTATCATTCGCCATACCAGTCATATGGCCACTTTGAATCAGGTTATAGTTTTCCTCTCCTAGAATCCGCAAGTGCCGCAATTTCCAGGATATCCCATGCCGTCACCACCATCCTCTCCTCCGCAGCCATGATTATATTTTCTTTTAGCTCCCTGACTGTTAGTTGTTTTTTATATAACCTATGGTTATTTTTGGTCCCTTGTTATTTTTGTTTTGATTCATTCATTACATTTACTTATTTTCCTTTCTATTACTATCTGGCAAGGTTAATACTTTTGTTTTACGGATGATTGTTTTGCTTGGGCATATTTGTCCCCCATTTATATTACTATGCTCCTTCACAATATATTCTTGCATTGCAGGTGCTTCCTTCTCCCATTGGTCTTCCAGCCAAAAAGAGGGAATATTATGATGCGCACACACGCGCGTGCGATACTATTATCTTTTGTCTACTGATGTGTAGGATTTTGAAATAAGCTAGTCGTGTCACCTGCATATGTATGCATGTGTTCTACCCTAGAAGTGCCAAACGGGGAGATTGTAAACTCCATTGGTTTTGCTTTGCCTCAGTTGGCAATTCTGGTTCAAAATACATGAAAGGTCTACATATTGCTTCATTTATCGAGTTGTATTTCTTTCTTGTCTTAGCGCGTTTGTTCAGGAAGTGGAAGGATTTACAGCGCGTTTGTTTAGGAAGTGGAAGGATTTACATTTCAAATGTAATTGTTTTTAGTTAAGTAAAGTCGCCCAAGCCACTATATAGTCGCTCCAACGACAAGGTCAAGGTTATAAAATCTTCTATTAGGGTTTCTGGACCATTATGCACTATGACTGAGATTAAGGAGGCAGACATTGATAGCAGCAATTAGTCCTGGTGTTCTGATGACCATGTCCTTTGACTTTTCAATCTGATCTAGAAGTTTATATATTGTGATGCGTTCATCGTCGTCAAAGGTTTCATTACATTTGAATCATTCTTCCTGAGTTTTGGAAGGCTTGTGGATTCAACGCCCCGACAATCAATCACTTGGGGCGGCGAACGAGAATTTGGCAAATCAATCTTGGATCAACTATGAGGAGCCGTTGTCACATCCTCGATTTTTAACATATTATTATTACAATACATAGTAAAAGAAACCTCACAACACTCAAAGGGACACCCATAATCTCAAACCATTTCATTCAATGAGGCAACCAAAAGTTAAGTCTATAGATATTACATCAAAAGTACTCCCAAAAGAAAAGGGGTTTCCAAAATAATACTAGGGTCAACCGTTTTACACTTCCTTGTGAAAATAAAGAACGAAGTTAAAAATGAGTTACAAAACATCTGTCCAAAATTTAAAGTAGAGATGCTTGGTAACTCCTATCAAAGTCTTCAAAAAAATAATGCAGCACCCTATGCACCACATGCCAAGTATCCGAAACTGTACCTAAAACGGATAGGGTGAGCTTACAAACCCCAGTAGGAATGTCTATGCCAATATCACACGAGTATGAAATGATATGACATAAGGGGCAAATGATCTCAAATAGGATGTACAAGTAATGATACTAAACCAATGGTAAGTGATACAATTTACTTTAATATTCATCTCACGAGTCAAGATTTCATTTTGTCACTATCTTTAAGTGTTTCGTTGTTTAATAAGTTCCATTCAAATCCAATGGTCAATGACGGCACTCACCCATAGGTGGCCTGATAGGATAAGGCATCCTACTAGCACAATTCTCTCGGGAAGCTAGCCAAATTTCATAACTAGCACCACTCCTATGAGGACGCTAGTATCGTTTCATATTCCACTAGCACCATTCCTATAAGGAGACTAGCATCGTTTCACATTCAACTAGCACCACTCCTATAAGGAGGCTAGCATCGTTTTATATTTCACTAGCGCCACTCCTATAAGGAGGCTAGCATCGTTATGTCATGATCCCTAGCACATCTCCTCACGGAGGCTAGACCACTACACCTTGTATCAATTGCATAAAAATCACAATTCTATAATGTAGACATTTCACAATTTATAACTTCACGTCTTTCTCACAAATACCCATCATTTATAAAAATCTATATCTATCCAAGAGAAAATCTCACACATCATACTCCAAGCCATTTTCCAACTCTCCATTATTATGTACAAAGTATGGTTCAACCAAATACCTAGATAAACCCAATCTAAAGAAAAGGGATAATCCAACCAAAGACAAAAAAATGGTGGTTAAGCACCGAGATTCAACAATGGAACCACAAATCTAAAGAAAAATTTCAATACAAAGGAGTATAGCACAAAGCTCCAATAAACATTCAAAATGAGGAGATATGGGTCAAAACATGCAGAATACCCATAAATCAAGGACAAAACATCCCTACCTCAAAGTTTTGTTCAAAGGTTTGAACTTTCCAAGCTTGAGCAACAATGGTGGTGGAGAGCTCCCAAAATCTTGCCTCAAGTAAAAAAGGTGCGTCAAAGCCTCAAATATCCTCAAATCTTGAGGTATTAGTGGTAGATCTTGAAGAAATTTGAGTATAATCAAGAGGAATCAAGGGTTTAGAGGGAGAGTTTGATGGGGAAAAAGACTCCTAGAGAGAGAGAGAGAGAGAGAGAAAATCCCTTTGAGAAAAGTTAGATATTTTGCCCCAAAAATTTGATTTTGACCCTTTAAAATTCGCGTCCAGGATCTGACCGGATGACCTGACTGGATGGTCCAGATCTGACCGGTCAGATCTCCTCACTGACTTAAATTTTTAAAATTTTCAGGCCAAATTTTCAAATTTGACTAGATGACCTGACCGGATGGTCTCAAACTTGACCGGTCAGATCCAGCAAAAAATCCAAATTTTTTATATCTGACCTGATGGTCCAGAACCTGATTCGATGGTCCACAAATCTGACCCGATCATTTTTCACCCATTTTTCACTTCCCACTTCACCTCGAACATATTTAATCTTTTCGGGCCCTTACAGCCATAGTTGTGAGTATAGATTATTTTGTAATCGCACAATGTTCATTATATTAATTTGATTTCATCCCGTCCATTTAGGGTTTTTCACGTATATCACGCATTCTATTTTTTTACGTTATTTTACTTATATGCTTGTGACTGTGACATGTTAGGTTAGTACCATTTTCAATATGTTTTCATAATTTTGTTAGAAATAAAAAATTCATAATAAAAAATTTAAAAACTTGCATCAAAGTTCCACAAAGTCACAACAATATAAAGTGTTTCACAAATATGCCATTTGTCATATGTCATTAATTTAGGGTTAAATTATCTTTTGTTCATACCCAAAAAAATTTCTAGTTTTATTGTCAAAGTTTCGTGGACTATTAGTTTTTTTTATGAGAAAAATTAAAAAATTATGATTAAAACTTTAAAAAATTAAAAAAAGACGAAAATAATCCAAACAAGTCAAATGTTTTTAAAATCTGTTTATCTTTTTAGAAATTTTGTAAAATTTGGTTCGTATTTATTTTTCTGCAATTTTTCCTCAAGGTGAATTAATAATCCACAACAAATTAAAAAAAAATAAAAAACACTAAAAAATACTCAATAAAGACAAAAACAATAATGCAAAAGAAAATTTATATCAAATTTCAATTTCTAGGCGACGACTCCAGATGGCATTGACTAAAGGCGAAAAGGGAAAAAAAAAAAAAACCAGAACAGTAGGCAAAAATGGGCATGGCATTTAATTACCATTGAATAAACAAACATTTTTTAATCAAATTTGATTGTTCAAGCTTGGTTTTAAAATGTAATCATTTCAAAAATATGTTGAGCTTTACTTGCTTATTAAGTGAGGTGATGTCAAACATTTTTTAATCATGTCAATCACAATTCGATCTCAAATGGCTTAAAACATATTAATCCATACTTGAGTCGAAAGCATATATAATAAGATTTGGAAAATCTTCAGATTTGATTTGTCCATATAACAAATCGATCTCGAACGAAGCTTTATTAAGTAAACATGAACTCGAACTTGTGTATCCTAATTGTTTTGTCTGCCCAAGACATTTATTATTGACAATAGTTAGTAGTTGAGGGGTCATATGATGAATATTTAAGGATTAGCATCATGTAATGAGAAAATTAATACGAATAATTCAGTGTTTTGACCAATTTATTCTTCATTTATCGTTCTTTTTAAATTTACCAAACAAAACTTATAAATCGTACAAAAAAATATTACCCGATTAGAAGAAAAGACAAGTATGTCGAGATTTACAATGTTGAACATTGATGCGTCTACTCTCCAAGAGACACACTAATTCACTCAAATTAATTAAAATTCACTCAAATTAATTAATGGAGTATACACACCTTTTCTCCCTATCTGGAAAGAACATTAACAGCCCTTACATTAATGATTCTGTCAAAGTTGTAACCTAAAACGAAAAAAGAAACTCAGTTTTATAAGTTGTAACCTAAAATGAAAAAACAAACTCAGTTTTATACCATTTCGATTCTGATTTGGTTAAGTCTGGACTGACTTGGCTCCTGTTTAACAGAACTTATCTTGAGTGTGTGTCGGGATATACATCTCTGTGGTTCGGACAAAAAAATATATTCACAAGTAGCGATCGAACAAACTTAACCCACTGTCCAGATGGGATATCGTCATTAATATTTCACAGACTCTTCACCTCCAACAATTCTACTTTAAAGTAATCAGAGGATACTTATTTCCGAAGCAAATAGTCACAGAAATACTTATCCTCTCTTATTCAATCCCATAAAACAAACAAGAGCCACCTAAGTAGCAGATAAGTTAATGGACAATGTTTTCATAAATGGCCTCTGGATTACAATGGTGATGTTATGTAAAGCTACCAGCCCAAAAAGCAATAACCACATTTTGTGGACTCGATACAGCTCATAATTGATGAAATGATAAGCTAAGATTTGGTCAATAACGTAGCTTCATCGGTAATTATGAATAATATGTGGAATGTCGGTCAACGGATTGCTGTTATTGATATTAGAATACGCATCATATGTTTCCTTCATTTCCTTGAAAAAGGGAAATTAACACAATGCTATTGATAGATATATTGTCAGTTACTCCCACATTTGATGGTAATGCAATATCTACACACTAATAATACTTTTATTTGATGAAATTAATAGTGAAATGATATAAAATCTTATATGCTATTGTTTACGCTTTATTTTGTACACCACTAATAAGAATATGTGGCACGAATAAGTAGGCATGCGTGCATACAATTCGATGGACGTAGACTGTGAGGTCCAAAAATTTAAATCAATAAAAATAAATGTTTTTTTATCAATTTGTGCATAATTTAGCTGTATCTCTTGAAATAAATAAAAATAATATTTGTATCTTTTTATGGAATGGAAAAAAAAAATGGATGCATGAATATTAGTTGTGCATGCATGATTTTATCATATGAGTTGTATATGCATGTAGACTTGGCATAATTCCATTTCTACAAGCCCAACCCATTGAACCCAAATCCAAGTATCACCCATTCGGCCAAAATTTTCTTGAGCCCAATAAAAAATTACTGGACCCATAGGCCCACTCCATTTGGCTGAGCTGTCAACCACACTAGATTTCTCCTATTGACATCATCAATCCAGATGTGTGCATATCACATGTGCCCTTTTTCTCACCCAAAAATCTATTGTCACATTTCCCTTATGGCGCTGAGAAATCTTTATTCCCCAATGAGGCTTCCTCCTTGTCCCCCAAGCAAAATGAAAAAAATCTTGCCCTTATTTTCTCCTTCCCAGTGGGTGGAGGAAACTCTGAAATATTTTGGCATCCTTGCACTCCAAGTTCCACAATTCACCAAATTGCAATCATGGTTCCTCTTGTACTGACACTCCCCCTCACATGTAAGCTAGAAAACTTGGGACTATATCTCCACCATTAAACTCCACCCTTCCACTATATAAACCCCAGTCCCTCCCTTTCATTCCTCATTTTTTTATCAGTACCAATTCATAGTATAAGAGTAAGTTGAGAGCTTGAGGTCTGCTAGAAGTCTAGAGAGAGAAGGAGTTCTCTCATTTTGAAGTTTCAAGATCCCCTCTGCAGTCAAATCCGGCATTTAATCCTTCAAATCTAAAATTAATCAAGCTATTTTTAGGTAAATCTTCCTTTCTCAAGATTTAATTTGTGTTCTCGACCTTGGTAATAAGCTTCACAAAGCTTTAATGCTAGAAACTTAGAAGAAAATTTGAGACAACCCTCAATCCTAACCGGTCAGGAGTGAAGCTTGACTAGTCAAACTTTGCTATTGGATTTTCCAGATTACAAACTCAACCAGCCAGGACCAGTCACCCAACCAATCAGTGTACCAGTCACCCACCCAGCCAAGGGTACCAGTCACCCATATTATACCCTTCAGCCTACTAGTCACATCATCCAATCACCCATATCTTGACTTGTTGCCATACAGTCACTGTAAGGGCCTATCTTATTTTGATATTTAAAAATGTCTTACGGTGAATAAAATAGGTATAAATAAATATCGGATGATGCGAATGATGTGTGGCTTAAATTTTGAAGAAGAGGAGAGGAGCAAATGGGGGTCCTTGGGTGATTGGTCACAGCATAGAGCATGGCTAAAGTAGTTTTTTGGTCAGTAGTCCTCCCGTGACCAGTCAGGCTCCCGTGGGTCAATTTCCCTGACCAGTCAGGTGGGTGAGAAATTTTTGGTCAGTATAGCAGGTGTGACCGGTCAGGCTCACGCGTGCCTTTCCGGTGACTAGTCACGCAGGTGGCACCCGTTTGGTCAGTGGGCCTTCCATGGCTGGTTAGGCTCTATGCCCTCCTTTCCCGTGACTAGTTAGGCGAGTGTCCGCGTTTTTAAAATGTGACGAACCAAAAAATTTTGTACATAACCTTTACATCCCAAATCAGATTTTCTCACCTTCTCTCTCTAACAAACTCTCATTTCTCATATCTCCACCTCAAAATACTTTATCAAACCTTCACATCTCTCAAATTCCTTCAAGGATCTTTCATTTTTCTTTGATTTCAAGCATTTAGAGGTGGGTTCTTGTTTGGAGAGGGCTCGGTTGAGCTTCATTCCACCATTCAAACTAGGCCTTTGCCATTTGAGTTTAAAGTTTAGATTTCTCTTCTTGAAGTAGGGTTTTTCTTGTTTTTCTTACTTGTCTATGACTTGTTATAGGTGTATTGTATGTTCACCCTTTGTGTTGAGGGTTTGAGTATGTATAGGTACGTGTTGGTTGTTCTTAGTTTGAATGCGTGTCATCTTGGGTTGATTTATCCCATGTTATTCACTTAGAAGAATGTGGTATGACTTATTTAGCAGAAATGGTGCATCTTGTTTATTTGACTCTAAATCATGGTTGATGTATATAATGAGTAGATGTGTTCCATGAGTTATGTTGTGCTAGGAATATTTTGAACTAGACTTCCCGATTGGAAGGTTAGGAATATTGTGAACTAGACTCTCCGATGGGAAGGCTAGGACTGTACGAACTAGACTCCCCGATGGAAAGGCTATGACTGTATGAACTAGACTCTCGATGGAGATGCTAGGAATGTTGTGAACTAGACTCGCCGACGGGATGGCTAAGAAATGAGACTAGGATTCTGTGGGAATGCTAGACATGAGATATCATTATTGTGGATTCGAATGTGTTACTTGATGATGACGAGAATAATTGTGTGAAACGAGCCTCTGATGAGTAGGTTTCGATTTGGAAATGAATCGGTTGTAATTTACACTATAACAAAATTGGTTTATACTAACGAAACAATTTTGTAACAAAAATTATATTTTTCGTCGCTAACTTATTAGGCGACGAAATTTTTCGTCGTAAATTTTTGTCGCCTATACTTTCACGCAAAAAACTCTTAACGACGAAAAATAATTTTTCTCGCCTAATATGTTCTTCGGCGACAAAATATTTTGTCGCCAATAGAATATATTCGGCGAGTAATTGTTTCGTCGCCAATATCAGATTTTAGAGACGAAATATTTTGTCACCAAAAAATACATAATCGGTGAGGAATTTTTTCGTCGCCAATATCTGCTTTTGGAGACGAAAGGTTTTGTCTCTACCCATAATCATTTCGCGAGAAATTTATTTTCGTCGTTAATAATTAGATTTGGCGACGAATTTTTTTGTCGCTAAATTGATTTCAAATACAAAAAATT